>JAHYSP010008966.1:7022-19851 GCA_019455505.1 Pleochaeta shiraiana | reverse complement strand
CCCCCCCCAAAAAAAAAAAAAAAGTTTAACGCAGAATTAGAATACTCAACTTAAATTGCGGAGCCGTATATTGTGTGGTATAGACGTGTAGCCTTGCCATACTTCATTATCATATATAGTTTTAGGCCTGCATTGTAATACTAGTTTATTGTAGGCATATTTGAGTAAAATTAAATGTCCTTGTAATGAAAATTTATGACTAGAAGATTGATACTATTTATAATACATTTTTGCTAGATTTCTACATCGAGTCCATGTTTCCGGCATTATTCGCCATCTCTTAAGATTCTTTATCTCATCGAGAAGAGTCCGGTTGGTTGCTAGATTAGTTTTGTTCCCAAAATAAACTTCAAGAAACTTAAAATTACCAATCGCTTTCTGTTCTTTAAGAAGATCTATGATATCTTCCGTTAGAGAAAGATTTTCATTAACATCGAGTCGTCGAGTCTCGTCATTCTCATCTTCACCCTCAAGTCTAAAAATATCTTCATTATTTTCCTCTTCAACACTTTTCTCAAGATTAATATTTTCTTCGCCGGCAGGATCACTACCTGAGCTGGAGTTACTTTCAAATATGATTCTGATCCGTCTCCTGTAGTCTGCTCGGAAAATGAGCTGGTCCTCCACCCAAAAAAGATTTTTCCTCTACCGATGAATATCCGAGAAGAATTCTAGTCGATCTAATATTTTTTTGTAGCAACTCAGAATGTGCTCACATATGAGAAAATGACTCAACAAAAATTTGGAGCAAGCACAAGTCCATTTAGATTGATTTTTTTGATAAGTTACGGGATCTTGGAGTTCAACTCTGCAGTCCTGTAAAAATTTGTATTGTTGCTTAAAATATTTTCTCCATGCGGCAATACCCATTCGAAAATTTTCACTCAGTATTGCTCTCATTTTAGCAGTGGTTCGTGGAACAACATGTGAGGTAAGAACCCACACAACTGAATCGATTCTTGGTCTACTGGTTTAGCGCAATTAATCGTGCTTAATTTTCCACCAAAGGGATTCAATGATCATTGTTGTTTTGAGCGTCGGCAAGGCGTCCGCATTGCTTAAGCGCCTAGAGCTTCCATTGTTCTTTGGCATACTGTCACGGTTCAGCTTTAAAGCAAGAGGCATTTGATAGTAGAAAATGGTGGTTAAGATTCAATCTACAGAATAATTTATTAACAGGCCATACCTATAACTTAAACATAATCTCTTTCTTAGAATAGTATTACCCTTCTAATTTTAGGTCCATCTTAAAATAACTCCCGCCCCACATATCCTGTCAAGTATGACTTAACCCATAACCTAGGTAATACATATTTGTGGCACAGACTTGTTTCTTGTTAGTTTCGCATTACTAATGAATCAAATCAACGCCTATTATTACCAACATAGGCTACAGGCTAATCTGGCTTACCAGCCGTCACACATATCAATTATTAAACATATATGCCCAGAGTCGGAAAAAGTCACAAGCGTAGCACCATGAATATAGTTCATTGACACAGTCAAAAAGAATCTGCTCAGCTGAGCGACATGTACCATTAAGGTCTGGTATCATCGAATGCATATTTTGGTGGCGACAAAACATTTCTAGAACTATATCTCGTTCTTTTTGAGTTGAAGTCTCAATACTTCCAACTTCCGTGAATGTTGTCCTTAATGATGTGCAATGACAACGGCCATATGTGTGATCGGTGGGTCGATGAATGGAGAGCAATCCCCAGCCTATTTCCAGTCCTGGCACTAAGGATTTAGCCTCATTAATTCTGTAATGAGATTAAATTTTTATCTTTTTATTATTCACCAGTTTATTTTGCATGGTTCTCTTAGCATGCCAGTAGCAAAGATGAACATTAGTAGTAGTCCAAACTTGCCAAAATGGTAGCAATCTCTATCCTGTCCTTGTCACACCCAAAATTTTCTGGATAAAATCATGTTCTTAAGAGGTTGCAAGACCTGCTCCAGAATTTGAGTTTTAGAACCTGTTTCAGCAGGTCTTAGTGGCTAAATAGAGAAATTTCTAGCCAAGAGGAGTTAACAAAGTGGAACACCTGTCCCATCAAGTTGTGCTAGTACTGCAAACAAATCCATACATATAATTTATTAGTGTTCACAGAACCTTTTTATCAGAGAGTTTGTTGACATCAAGGGAACTATTTATCTTCCTCAAGGATGCTTGAAACATCAAGAAACAAGTAAAATGATGAAGAAAATGTGAACTTCATCTGAACTATTCGTTCCATAAATGGCATTAATCGCTTATTATCTCGCCTTGAGTGCGAGTTTGTTGATAGAGTCATCTATGTACAGAGCCAATCCTCGCATATTACTAGAAGTGATGATGGCATGTCGATATCCGCTTTTTGAATCAAGGAGCTTAAATGCGGAAATCAGTAGGTCTGGGTCAAATTTCCATAAGGAGATATTGGCCCGCTGCTATTGATAGTTAAGTCGGTGTTGAGTGACTTTATTGACGCCCTAAATGTCAGAATATTGGAGGTCACGGTAAATCTTATCCCGGAACTATAGTCTCCAATTTTCTAAAAACGCCACTGAGATGAATAGCGAAAAGAATTGGTGAAGCTGGTGAGCCTTAAGACACGCTGGTTTGGATTGGTCTTATACATAAACTTTGTCTATCCACGACAAGTTGAATTCGACGATCTGTGAGAAATGATTCAACCAACTCCATAAGATTTCCATCTATTTCTTTGTAGTTGAAATGTCGTAGAAGACATTTTTTACTGACGTTGTCAAACGCCCTTTTAACATTCATTAGAAGACCTACCTTGTTGCCTTTGACTCGCGCATTCTGGGCACATTGTATAACACAAGCGAATGCATCTATAGAGCTTCTGAACTTTCGGCATCCCATTTGTCCATTGTGTAGGACATTCACACTCTCATACCACTCAGAGAGAAGTTCTGCCACCACCTTTTCTGCGACCTTTCCTAGGCAGTTCAAAATACTTATTACATGATAAGATTTCTCTTGAGTATAGTCAACTTTGTTTGGCTTTTGTAGAAAAATACCCTTAGCTATTTTCCAATTGTATAGATAATGTCCGAGCCGCACATGGTGACGTATTAGTACAACAATTATTTTCGAATCTCATGACAATAGCAGACGTAGGACTCGGAAATTCAGTCTGTCCGGACCCGGTGCTTTCTTCACTGACGGTGTAAAAAGGGTCTCTTGGATTAGGCTATCCGTGACTAACTCATATGCTTTCCCAAAACATATAATGAGCCGGTGTAGATTGTCCACAGGTGGCTCTGTAAATGCGTTCCGGATGATCATATTTTCATTCCGTTCAAATGTTACAGCTATCATCCTCGTCGAGTTTTTAAGGGCTGGGATTATTGAGTTTTCTAACGGCTTAGTGAGACAGAGGGCTGGCCAGCTGCGCTCACGTTTCTACGCACCGTAACTTGATACATTTGATTCCTCCTGTTCAAGTTCGAGATTTCGATTTATGGATTGTGACCTCTGAGGTGATCTATGGAGGAAGTTCTCCCAATACTTCCGTTTTGAGTTGCGGATAGATTTGTAGTATGTCTTCCTTGCATCCACTACTTCTTCACTTGACGCGCTCTGTGATTGATACATTCGACAAAAAATTTTATACTTCGTTCGGTGTTCTGAATTTCTTTCGTCCAACACCGCTTTGAACAGGTACAGATTCGTAATTTTTTAGTGGTTTGATTGAGAACGATCGCCAGCGTCTGCTCAATCCACATAGCTTCCTAATCTACCCCTTGACGGCCACTTGACCCATCAATTATTTTTAGATACTTCGCTATTCCTTGCCACACTTTTCCGGCTTGTCTCAGCTTCTCATCCGTCATAGCCCCAATGTCCCATTCTGTGACTTGGCTGCTTGTACCAATTAATCCTGATATCCCATCTAAATTCTCAAGGTCGAAGACAATGAGCTCGTGATCTGAGGGTTTCAAGAATTCCGGATCAATTGTCCACGAAGATAGTGTGCCCACTGCTATTGTTGTTAGTGTCAGGTCAATGATTGAGAGGCCTATTGATTCCTTGGAATATGTGTTGATACCCACCTAACTTCTTCTTCGTGGTCCATCCAATTATGTTTTCGTCCTACTTTTTCATTGTATAAGTTTACTACTCAAAATTTCCTTGCCTTTTCTCTGTTTTCCTAGCTCCCAAACATCCAGGATCTGGAAATAAGGATGGTCAAAAATAGCAGACCTTGTTTCCACCATGAACCTTCTATCTAAATCTTCCATAACTCCCACAGTGGTCCGTTGGCAACCTATTGAGCCAACAGAGCTCCAGCGAATATTATAAGCTGGATGAGACATACCTCCTACACCAACGTACGGCTCTTGTATACACACTAATTCAGCCCCAATATCACAGCCGGCCTGGAAGCCGGTCTGACACATGGCATAAGTGCATTGACAGTTATGTTGGCCTGAGTGGAGGGGCTTTGAGTATTTGCAATCATATCTTAAAAATTCGATGTTATACTTCGACATTGGTAATAAATCGAGAATAAATAGCAGAGATAGCAGGCCAAAGAAACAATAATATCAAAGAGATGATAAGGAATAGCAATTTCAAGTTATTTTCATTAATTACATTTTTGCATTCAATTATTCGAGAAAGTCAACCTGACTCGTAGCTAGTAATACAATTCTATAATAAAACTAAAAAATTTACTAAAATGACTTAATCTATAAGCTCATTTCACAAATTATTTTTTGGTATAAATCTCTGTTTCGAAAGAAAAAAGAAAAGGAGGAATAAATTTGCGAGCTGCAAAACTTGCTGGAGGACGATATCTGTGGCAATTTTCGACTAATAACTCAGGCTTCTTCACTCCTTTCTCTCTGTTTAGCTCTTTTCGCGGCCCGCTCGATGACGCCGCTACTCAGTAAAGGTACAGCATTTTCGGTCCCGCTCACACAAGTGAACTCCCATCGAGGAGTGACATCGCCCACACCCGGCCATAGATCTACCGGCAGATATTCACCAACGTCAGCGCGGAATTCTTCCCGCTCACGCATATCAGCCTCATAAATACAATCAAGCTGATCTAAAGCTTTACGAAGAATAGCTTGGGTTTTATCCTGACATTGCCTTCGACGCTGGACTTCTAGAATGAGGCCATCGTAAGAACTATAATAGTTTTCATAAAAGAGTCGTATTGATTCCAATTCACTGAGTTGAGAGTTAATACTTGCTTTAGTTTCATCCCAGCGCAGACTGAAATCATGACTAGCCAGTATGTAACCTCGTAGGCGAGAGCCTATAATTTCAAGTATATTGTAAAGTGAAGTTCTTTTCTCATAGCTGGTGTAAAGCGATGACACGTAATCCAGAATTCCTTGATGCTTTATTTCCATGTCAGCCAAAAGGCCACGAAGTTCCATAACGACATCGTCGACTTGGGCGGCATCTTTCTCAAGCACATCAAGTATCTCTTCCATCTCTTCCTCTGAAACTGGCTCTTCATCTGCGAGAATATTTTCGGTACTCATGACACCTGAAACGGATACAGCGTCAATGCCAGGAAATTGAGATGATGCGGCCTTCCGAGCAGCGGCGGTTCCACCTTCTGTATTCCGAATTGCTGTCACACAGAGATCAAAATGTTGGACGAGTGATTCCAACAGACCAGCCATTTCTTCCGCATGAGATTCTAAAGATTGTAGATGTTCAGGAATCGGAGAGGCTGAATTCGTAATCGATCGTGATACTTCTGGATCTTTAATAGCTGCTTTTAGGGCCATGAGATCATCATCTAATGAAAGAACGACTGAGTCTAACTCTGTTTGTGCTGCCTGTGTGACATGAGACGTGGGGAAACAAATAAATATTGAAAATTCGACGAAGAGCTTAAAATGGATTGATTATACCTTAGCTTCCCGAATATGTTCTTTTAGAGCATTTCGCATGATTTCGACACCCTGTTCATCGACAAAGTCAAGTAAATACCGAGGCTCCTCGTCTTTGGGTCGAAAAGCTAGTTCCACCATTGTTGAACGAAGAGTATTCATCGTAGCTTCTAGCCGTTCGTTGGCCGCATCTAGAGTTTTAATGACACTCTACCGCTCATAAGAAAAAAAACATTAAAAATAATAAGCATTAGGTCTATGGTCATGGTCACGAAATTTCCGACAGCAAATTATCATCATACCTTGAAATCTTTTTGACCTTCATCATAAGTAGCTTCAATGCCAACTCTCAATTTTTGCAATGTCTTGATCTGGTCTTCAAATCCTTTTAACAAAAAACACGATCGAGACGAAAGTATTGCGCTTTCTTCCAAAGCTTCACGTGCTGAAATCACAATTTCTTTTGCACGCCAAACCATCTTGATAGAAGCCAGAGACAACTTGGATGCTAAAAGGTGCGATACGAGTGTGTCGACAGAGATATTGCGATGAGACGATGAGCTCAGCTGTTCTCGGCGTTTGGGGTAATTCTGCGATGGCGCCGAAATTTCTTTTTGACTGCTATGAGAGGAAGATGACATGATGGCGCATCATCTGGCGCTCATGTCAAGTGAACAAGAAAGACTTCAAAATATATTAAAATTAGTACAACTGATTTTATAATCAAAAGCGCATTAAAAATATTAACACGTACTTCTTCAACACAATATCAGAATTTAAATCAAGAATTACTAACAAAACTAGTTAAGTTGAGCTTCTCTTGTAAGGTAGAATAAGTAAAACAACATCAGTAACTCATTGAAATCCCGTTAAGCTCAAGAAGAGCAAGAGTATTGTCCGCATAGAACAGATGTTGAGTTTATTGTGGAGAGATCTTGTCAATAGTGTCGCTAAATTAGCGCCGAAGCTTATTTATTTATGAACTGTTAATTATCTATTATGAACTAACTACTTTTGGTCTAGTAGCTATATTATCTGTAACGGTCTGTCAAGTATATTTTAGATAGTCTTAACCGGGAAACTAGACGTATTAAATCCAATTAGTACCTATCGAAGTACTTATCGGTGGACATGTTGGATATGTGCAAGGTGATGAAGGCCGGTTTGGATGACTAAGGCTTATGGGACTTCTCCTTAGGAAGATATTCGAGATACTGAAGGTGAAGAAAATGCTTCATATTTCATAGTGGTGTTATCTGTTATTGAAAACTAAGACATGAGTCCACATACAGTAACTAACTGGCTCACATATTGATCAAATAAATTGCTTGTTTTAATAAATTCATCTCTAACTTCACATCAAAAGATCAGAAAATTTTATAATAAGTTTAGTCAGAATCATTAGCTATTTCTTTACACATCTGGGTTATTTGTTTTTCACAAAAAAAAGTGAAACAAGTACGTATTAAACGGGTCTTGGTATTCTCGATTATTCGATCAATTTTGGGAGCATCATTTTCACATCAAAACCCTTGAATCGTATTTCAGTAAAACTCAGCAACCACAAGGAATTTCATTACCAATTATTAATTTCTTATGATCTGCATCTTAATGTACTCATGGAAAATCAAATTAACCGATTTCTCAGCTAATATGCAGATAAATGGACAATATTATAACTGTCGATGAGGTGATGACTGTGTCAGCTGCTTGATGTAAAACTCAATAGGATACGATCGAATGTAAATATAAATATTTTGAACTTAAGAAGTAAGTGGACTCATAGTATCATGGAAGTACTAAGAATAGAACTCAGATTAATGGTATTTATAGGAGAAATTCAGCCTCTGAGCGCAAACATTTATGATTCAATTGAAAATTATTCCCTTTCTTAACCTAAATTATCATGTACTGGACCGAATTTATTGAAAAATACATTAATACTTGATTCTTGCTTCTAAACCTCAATATGAAAAAGTTATCACCTAATCAAACCACCTCCATCACCAACTTAGTCCACGAGGGCAAATTAATTAGAGAAATTGCTGCAATATTGGGATGTGCTCAAGCTAAAGCAGTGAAATACCGCAAAATAATTTTGAGTGAGACATCAGAGCAGAAACCTGGAGGGCCACAGAAACTATCACCTACAGAGGGTCGGGGGCTGACCTTTATCACCCTGCAATATTGCATGGGCTTTTCTTTAAGCATATGTTCATGCACATATGCTCCAAGTAATTTAAGGATGTGGGAGTGTATGCCTTGATATGGTATCAGTGAGATAGGCTGTATAGTAGGGAGAGTAGATTACATGCAACTTACTCTGGACAGAATTGATGGGCAGCCCGGCTCGATACTGAAAACCGAGCTTATTTTCCAGCAGGATAACGACTCAAAGCACATTTCTTCAACCACAAAAATATGATTAGCTAACTAAAAAAGATTCAAAAACTATGAACTGGCCGTCTCAATCTCCTGATTTGAATCCGATTGAGCATCTTTGGGGTCGACTGAAATGCCGACTTGATGAGTACCCAGAACCGCCAAAAGGTATTCATGATTTTTGGGAAAGAATTGAAGAAACCTGGAAAAATCTAGACTCAGGTTTGTATAAAAAATTAGTTGAGAGTATGCCGTCGCGTATTGCGGCTGTACTAAAGGCCAAAGGAGGTCATACTAAATATTAAAAAGGTGCTCTCAAAATTGATCGAATAATCGAGAATGCCTAGACCAGTTTAAAACGTAATTGTTTCACATATTTTTGTGAAAAACAATAACTCAGATGTGTAGAGAAATAGCTAATGATTTTAACTAAACTAATTACAAAATTTTCTGATCTTATGTTGTGAAGTTAGAGATGAATCTATCAAAACTAGCGATTTATTCGAACAATTTGGTGAGCTAATAACTGTATGTATGAATGTACCTGGTATTAAGCTGAGCTGTCACATCATGCAACAATAATAATGCGGCTCAAATAACTCTCTAACAAAATAAATACTGCGTAAAATCAACACCTCTATTTATGATTTCACATATACTTTTCTAGGGCTTAATCATTGTACTCCCTCCGTAAATTTTATTGTAAAAACCTAAATTATTCTGGATCTCAGAAAAGATGGCAAACAGAAATCGATTCCGGACATTCTAAGAAAAACTATCCCAAATTTCTAAGATTAAGTGTGGCATAGTAAGCTTTACAATCCCTCACTAAGATCCACAAAAAAATTAGGTTTCTACAATAAAAATTTACAGGAGTATTTCATTGCTTTTCCAGTGTCCTTGTGATATCTTGTATTTCAACATCCAAACCATAGGCAAGAAGTATTCCTCACAATTACAATTCCAAAAGAAAAAAAAAAAAAAGCGTAACCTGCCTGCTTTAAAAACAATTCCCTAACTTTTTTTTCACCAATCGAGACTTTGGACTTTGGTTAAACAAAATTAATCGCCTTAAAAAACCTTATTCATGAGATTCAGACTTAATATCTAGCAATCATGTTCCAAATTATCAAGCTCGGGAATGAGCAAGCATTTGATATTTGAGGGTTTGAAATGAGACACATTCTGTAACTATAAAACAACAGCCAAAAGCTAAATAGAAAATCCCTAAGTATACCAATATTCATACATAACTTATTATATTACTCTCGTTTATTCATCCGATGTGTACCACCTAATTTGGATTCTGTGTCAAAATTGGATGGTCTCGTTGATATAAAATCGTGAGTTTCATACGGTCAGGGTCCTAATCATTAAAAATTAGTTGATGTTGATTAGAAGGCTAGAACAAAAGGTATAAAGTATTTTGATAGTGAAAATATTGTGATAAGTTTTGACGCTTATAGTTTAAACCACGATCCAGATTTATGAGGAATAGAGGTTGCTACGAGAGCTTGCCTACTAAGTTTACGAACCTGTCACGAAATCTTCGAACAGTAGGTGGGAATACAACCTTCGAATAAGTCAAAATCTAGAGTGATGAGGGCACATATCGCATTAACACGTAGGATAAATGAAATTCTTTTATGAAAATTCAGCCATTCCTCCCCTACTCTTATCGGCTAGGAGTTGCAGTTTAAGCCCCAAACAAACCATGTTGAAATTTAACTTACCAATCCTAAAAAGTTAAGTTCGCACTCGAACAAATATACCAACAGCTCAAATACCCTTGGATAATGGAATTGTTTGGAATTTTTATAGTACTTGGATATATATATCGATTGGACGTTAGTGGGTGGCTTTGTGAAAGGTTTTTAAGAGTGGCTGATGCCTTGAGACGATTACGATCAGGACCAACGGTAGTGAATGGAGATGCCTAACAGAAGTATGCCTAACGGAAGCTTGCCCTTCTGATTTACTCATTTCTAACAGAAAAATTTCATCTTAGGCGCTATCACCTGGCTGTTTAGCGCAAGACTTGGTTCTCAAATTTCATTTGTGCATACGTTAATTTCCCAATTGTCCGCGCTTAAAGTGACGGAAGGTTTTTTTATTTTGAACAAGACGTCAAATCCGGCTTTTCAACTTCATGTAGCAACCCCTGGAAACCCTTTCCCTATCTTTAGAACAGAAAATTGGAGAGCGCCAACCATTTGAGGATTCCCATTCATTACCATGGAGCCTCGATTGTCTTAAATTATCAGCATAAACATTAGCACTTTTCTCACCCAGTCACCTTTTACTATTCCAGAAATGAATAGTAAAAGGCTTCAAATTTCCGAGAGACGTTAAGGAAAATTAAGATGTATTTACGTGCGCATTTTGTGGACTCTGATGTCTATCTAGTCCTCGTCTAGCTGAAATTTCAGGACTTTTCCTGACTTTTTTATTTTTTTATTTTTTGGTGGAAGATTCCAGTAGAAGAGGATGTAAAATTTTACGGATCAAACTGAGTCAAATCGCTATCCATTACGAGTGATGGCGTTTGAAGTTAAGTTGTTCACAAAAATATATAGGAACATTGTCAATGATGTGGCCTGGTATTCGATAGTTTAAAGACTCTATCTGGCAGCACAGTAAACAAACAAACAAATAAATAAACAACTAAACAAACAAATAAACAGATCAAAACAATACAGTTTTTAAACTTATTTTGCGAAAAGAAATTAATTTGAGATTCAGGGTCTCAAGGGTAAACGGACGTACAATTCTCCTTTTATTCTCTACCAGCGCGCTGCGTCCAATTACCCCTATCACCTTGTATCATTAAGTCCCACTTTTTATTTGGGCCACAGTCAGATTGGTGTCGGATTAGGTTACGACTCGGGGCAGGAGACAGGGGGGACCGACGGCAAGGTAGCGAGCGACATCGAAGAAAACAAGGGAACAAAGAAGTTGACAGCGAGATGACACCAGAGGCAAAGACAGGAAGGAGGTGACATGGACGAGGGTTTGACTACTGAGTCTCTTCATATCTATAAGAATCTATATATAACTGAAAGAATGACAGAAGATAATGTGTAAGCGGGACTCAATGTATGTTTAAATTTAAATAAAACCACCAAGAAACATCAGATCAAACAAATACAAGACTCATGGCACCGGGGATGTCTGAGACAAACACTAAAAAAACACCCAGCAACTTACTTTGGGAAAGTGGAGAACAATTATCAACCTCGGCTCTGATAAATAAAGTCCTAAATTATTATTCATCCACTGAGATTGAATTTTTCAAGTAGATAGTTTCATATAGTTTTCTTCTTCCTAATGTTGGGTGGATCAAAAATTTTTATCATATTAAGTTTGTTTTGAGGAAATGTTTAACCACTCATCTCATTATCCTAAGAAAATAAAAAATAAAAAATAAAAAACTCGACAGTCGAAAATCTGAATATGATTTTAATTTTAATAGATTTTTTAATTATACATATTCCAACGATTGATTCATCTTCAAATTCGTAGTTGAAAAATTGATTAAGAAAATTTAATTTGATTGACTACAGAGGTAACTAAATAAATTCTTGATATGAGAAGGATTCTCATATAGAAAAGTTTTTTTTTTCATAGTACTTGAGATTTTGATATTTGAATCTCAATTGATTGTTCATATTATTTCAATTAAATCTAGGAGTTAATGACGTATTTCTTCTATTTTTAATTGATACCGTGGATCTCTTCTTCAAAGATTATTCCATGGAAGATAAAATCGTTTAATCCTCTGTTAATCTAGTAAGTAATGTAACTACTAGGCCGCCAGTGGTCCCTCCTGGATACTTTTATATACATGTACGTGTATAAGGGAAAAATAAAAAACATGATATAAATTGATTTTCATGTATAATTCTAATGTTAATCTCAGGCAGTCTTTTGTGTAATTTCATGCCTGGTATTCTTAGCTTTATCTTGTTTTTCTTCTTACTTTTCATAACAATCGAAAGTGTCAATGACTTTTTTGGGCCAATAAGAACTCCACAGACGTGCCCCTATTTTAATATGGTACAATGTAGATCAAATTGATTACAAGTAAAATAGATTGTTATTTGAAGTATAAATCTGCCTAGATCATCGGGATTAAGTTTCCTGGGTGTTACTGAAAATTGAAAATTCTTATTTCGATGAAATTCGAGCTTTTCAGTAACATAAATTTGCTCATATCTTATGATGAGATTTATAGAGAGATTCCGCATAAAGTTTGATAGTTTTTAATATTTTTTTTTTCTTTGTAAAAATAGAGTAAAAATAAAAAAACTTCCAACCAGCTGGCTAATCCAATCGATGAAATTCGATGATGACAAGTTTTTGGAGTTACAGTCGCCCATCCGAAAATGAGTTGTGTCAGATTCTGTAAAGATGGTTCCTCTGCTGCAAGACAAATTTTAGAGGTTTGCTGGCCGGCCTCTAAAATGTTGTTAATGCACTAGAAATAAATTGAGAGGGAAATGATTCTTTTAGCTAACAATCATTCGGGACTTTCAATTCTCATAGGTTTATCCAGAATGTAGTCTCTCTTTAAAGTTTA
>JAHYSP010008963.1:0-16890 GCA_019455505.1 Pleochaeta shiraiana | reverse complement strand
TTTCTCGTAGTGGTATTCGCAAATGCTGTTTGAGTGTGAGTGTCCAATTAATCTAAATCACGTACTCATGATCTCTTGTCCTTGATAGTCTTAGACTCCATAAGGACGATAAAACCAAAAAAAAAAAGTCCTCTGACGAAGAAACTCATTTTGAAATTCCTGATCTTGAAGTGACATCTACTGCAGACCTCAATCGCTTCGCAAAGAGCGAAGTGAAATACTGGAAAAAAAATGGGCTTCAGAACCGAAATATATGGGATGAAAATGTTTCTAGTATTTGAAGGTTGGACAGTGGAACAATCCTCAAAAATCCATGACTGAAATTTTCAATGACATGGAATCAGAACTTCGGCGAGTTCATAGAGGGATGGATCATCCATATTCCGGTGATCTAGCCTTACGAAATAGGATTATAAACGCCTGTTTTAGGAACCGACCATTACTAAATGTCCTATTCCGTCCTGCAGATACCGCAGAAACTGTCTGTAGCGATATCCGGGCAGCTCTCGCTCAGTGTGCTTATGATAACCCAAATCCAAGCCCCCAATATATGTGAGAGAGAAGATTTCATACAATGAATAAGAGATCTAATCCTACTATTAGCTCTTATAGACAAATTAACAACGAGAAAACGAGAAAGTCAAACGTATTAGACGAATTTAATGCACCGTCTAATTGGGTAAAGAAATGTATTGTTTGTCAAAAACCAGGGTGTTAGTCTACGAACCACCCTAGAGAAAAAGTCACTATGGCTTTTAATTCAATAAGAAAACAATTCTCATTAGATGCAAATAATGATCATACTGCTCGACATTTTGTACTAGAATATGAAGGTAAATCCGCCGACAAAAATGAATCCGTTGATAATGATGATATTTCAAAATAATGGGCCAAATTTACTGGAGAATTTTCAAATTTAAATTGCTCTGAATGTGATATAGAAGAAGATGTTTGCTGGATAGAGAGTTCTGATGAAAACGTATGTCTCTAAGGTGTCGTCGAGGAGACCAGCGGAGAAGATTTGAACACAAATCTCAACAATAAAACCGCTAATCATATTTTTGTGGCTCCACAGCTTCTCTTACCCTCGCTTAACAGAAATCAAGGGACTATTTATACAGCAGAGTCTCAACTTCCAAAAGATAATCATACAACTGACGTTACAGATTCATACGATTATTATTTCAGCCGAACATTCACATCAAGTGATACAACAGAAGACCGATACTCTGCAAATATATTTCAAGGTATTTTAGTAGATACGGGCTTGGTAGGACAATCGACAACCGGAATCGAACAAGTCAGAGCCCTTCAACGCCTCCAACAAGACTTAAAAATTGATACACAAACTTCTGGGACAGCAAGGATCAAAGGAATAGGCACTGGTGTCTTAAGTTTAATTGGATCGGTAAACATTAAAAGACCTATCGGTAATATAACTTTCCACGTTGTTAGGTGCGCTATACCATTCCTCCTGGGTCTTGAAGACCTTAGTCGACCTCGGTGCAATGTTGATATTCAAAAAAATGAGATTTTACAGGATGGTAAACGAAAAGCCTTTCTAATTCGAAAATATGGTCATATTTGGATGACACTTGGACTTGTAGTTCCTCTATATATATTACAAGAAGACAACCTTCCATACATCTTTTTAACCGGATCAGAACTCAGAACCATCCATCGCAGATTCGGCCATCCATCTGCCTCAAGATTTTATAAAGTCCTCCAACGCGCTGGTCATAGCATAAATTTCAACATAATCGAACGTCTTACAAAATAATGTCGAGATTGTCAGCTACATGCTAATCGGCCTCTCAGATTTAAATTTACCCTCAGAAAAGATACAGAATCCAATCACAAAATTTTTACCGATGTATTATATCTTGATGATGGCCCAGATCTTCATGTTGTTGATGCAGCAACTCAGTTTGGGGCTGCTGAATGGTTGAAAACCCTATCTACGTCAGAAACTTGGAACGCACTCATGAGATGCTGGATTTCTTTATACATAGGTCCTCCGGAACACGTAGTTCACGATCTTGGAACCAATTTTGCATCTGCTGAGTTCTGAAAGCATTGTGCAGAGGCTAAGATAGAAGTTATTGAAATTCCAGTAGAATCACACAACTCTGTTGGAAAAGTTTAACGTGCCCATAAGCCACTCCGCAGTGCCTATGACATCTTTAAAGCTCAAATCGCAAGGCAAAGGATTGATAAGAATACAATTCTTGAGATGGCAGTCAAAGCTTGCAACGATACAGTAGGGCCCAATGGACTCATACCAACTCTATGTGTTTTTGGTGCATATCCAAGAATCACATGGGCTAATGCACCGGCTCCGATTTCTGCACAACGAGCAGACGCCATAAGAAATGCGGTGAGGGAGCTTCGAAAGCTCTAAGCACAATGACAGGTCAATTAGGCACGGAATTCAAGAAATGGCCCAGTTAATGATCACCTCCACGACGTACCTATAAACGGAAAAGTCAAAGTTTGGAGAGAGAGACAACAGAATAAAGGGGAATGGACCGGCTCATGGGAATTGGTAGATAAGAATAAAAAAACTATAACGGTAAATATAAATGGCGAACATGTTAACTTTCGTTCGACTGTGGTTAAAAAGTGGAGAGAAGACCCATTAGCAGAATCATAATTAACTTCATTTGAAATTTCAGAAACTGTACAAAAGCCAACAAACTTAGTGCAGAACTCTCAGAAAATCCACTCACCACCTGAGCCAAGACGGAGCAATCGATCAAAACGTTTTGAAGGCCAATACCACTTTGAATAACAGGAATTCAATGTTCCTGCAGAAAATTTTCAATCATCAAACGAATTAAACGCAATTCGACGTTCAGAAGAACTTCGAGCTACTGGAATAAACGTTACACCTAGAAACCCATTTGAAGTCTCAGTAATAGAGGAACTCAAAGGCCTCCTCGATTCGGAAGTTTGAATTTATCCCACATAGCGATGATGTGATCGGGAAACGAATTTTCAGATCGCGAATTGTAAATATAGTAAAGGGAGAGAAAACAATGACTCCATGTGAAAAATCACGTCTAGTTGTTCAAGCCTATAATGACTCAAATAAATTCATGGTTCTGACACAATCCCCCAACGTTCAAAGATCAAGTATACGATTAATCCTTGCGCTAGCCCCGATACTTATATCATCATTCAATTTAATTCTCTTCGCCCGTGATATCAAACAAGCATACATCCAATCAAGAACCCTTTTTGTCAGAGATATACTCTGCCACTCACCTCCGGAACTTATTAAATATCTTGATCTTCCTCCAAAAACGATCATGAGGATAAAGAAACCACTTTATGGAATACCTGAAGCTGGAAACCCTTGGTTCGACACAATATCCACTCATCTGAAAAATAAATTAAACATGTCCACCTCAAATTTTGATCCTTATCTCCTATTAATTTACAAACCACCATTCGGCATCACGGGACTTCAGGTCGATGATACCCCTTGTCTTGGAAAATCTGATTTTTTTCAACTTGAGGATAATATGCTCAAAAAGGTAAACTTCAAGGCAAAAGAAATTTAAAAATTGACCCAAGATAAGTTCTTAATAACTTGCCAGCCTCTTCAAGCCTTTACCTTGTCAAAGGCGGTACAATACCAAGATCCCAGCATACAAAAAATTAAAGAACTCAATTTATGTTGGAAATTATTGGTAAATTGAATTTTATTATTTTATCGAAGGGAGATAACTCCTCCAACATATAGAAAAATATCTAGTATCTAGTCTAGTATATTTCACAGTATAAAGTAAAGATTATATTCTAAACTTGGTGATATCTAAAGATAGTTCACCAAATTTAGAACTGTTACAAAAAGGGGAACTTTAGTGTCAACGCTGTCATGTACACCCACGACCAAACACTCACATCCAGAAACTAATGTCTCACACCATACAATAATCTAATATTATCTAAACTTAACCCTTCGGTAATACATAAATATATCAATTTAGTTGTAAATATCCTTGTCGGGAACCTAAGAGATAGTTGGGGTGGTGTGCAACTTTGACACAAACTACCCAACTTCCAACAATTTAGCCCTCAAAAAATTGAAGGATTTTCTAAATTCTGGCCTTAATTATGTTCCAACTGATATTCAAAAGGATCTAGCATTGTATGTCTTCATAGATGGGTCCTTCGCTAACAACAAAGACTTTACATCACAGATTGGTTATGTAACTGTTCTTGGCAATGAGACTTCTGGAGAAAATAGGTTCACTATCCGCGACAATACTATTACCTGGAGCTCTACCAAATGTGAACCATCAACCAGGGCTGTTCTCGCATCAGAACTTTATGCAATGACGCATGGTTTAGACCTTGCTATTCTACTAACCACCACCATAGATCAGATAATGACACAGCTGAATCTACCAAAAGTACCTCTTATCGTTTGTAAAGATAGTTTTTCTCTCTATGAGTGTCTTGTAAAGCTTGGTAATACCAAAGAAAAAAGCTTAATCATTGATATTAATGGAAAAGATAATCCAGCCGACTCTATGACGAAGGCCAATTCCACTACAGCTGCGCAGAGTAAAAATAGGGGAAGGAGAAAGGGGAGTTGGGGGAATTATTAGATTTTGTGGGCTCGTGTCCGCCGGGTGAGCTTGGGTGTCTTGGACTCAGTCCATTATATCCATTACAGGAAGTTTTCTTTGTATCTATGCGCAAATTTTCGTACTGACATGTGCTGTTGCTCATTCTGTTTTTATTGTGCTACAATAAGATAGAAGACCTCTTTTAGTTGTGCTGCAGTTTAAAGGAACCTAGTTGGTTGTGGATTCAGTCACTAAGAATTGATAACATTATTAGGATTATTCAGCAAGTTCACGAGTTGAACCGACAAGTAGGGTGCTGAATCGGCGATGAGTGTTCGCCAGAGAAGCGACAAAACTGTTACAGTGTGTACCTTATCTTAAAGCCCCTTTAATAATCACAGAGAATAGAGATAATTAACTTTACCTGATCACTTAGTATAGTATTTGTGAAAAAGAAAAAAAATATCTTTTTGAGTTATACGCTCAGGTGCAGTTCTCAGAGAGTCATGGTCGCTGCAAGTTATTTTGATGATTTAGTGTAACAGTTTTGTCGCTAACTGTAACTTATTTATTAATATCTACTTGGATTCCAAGACTGAAGCGAGCTACGCCTAGATGCTTGCATTCAAACCTTTAATGTAAAGTCTTTTCTATATCACTTATTGTCTTTGGATTTGGTGAGAAAAGTAAAACATTATCAACGTAGATTGCCAAGTAAGCTTGTTTACTATGTTTTACGAAAATGCATGGATCAAAATGATTTGGCATATATCATTTATTTGATAAGACTGTTTTTAAGGTTTCATGTCAAACGAGTGGCGATTGTTTCAACCCATAGATGCTCCTTTTCAACAGGTAACATTTCCCTGCTTCTTATTATCCATCTGGAGTTTCCATGTAAAATTTTTTATAAAGCTGTCCGTAAAGAAAGGCAGATTTCACATCAAGTTGCCTTGGTTTTGTTATAAATTGGTATTGGTTCTAGGAGGATTATCTCAAAGAATATTGGCACAATTTAATAAAAAATAACGAACTTCACAAAGAGCTGTTCAAGGATGAATATCTTGTAAATTAATAAAACTATTTTTCCATTTAATTAGAGGAATATTAAATCCTATGTATATAATAATTCAATATCCCCAATAGCGTCAATTTAGATATTAAATTTTTTGATGTAGTGTTCTTGTGAAGACAAATGATGTCACAACAAAGTGATGTCATGAAAAATGGTATCGCGGCAGAATGAATAAAAACGTAATATGCCTAAAAATATCTTGGCAGATGGCATAAGTTTAGACTTCGCCACCAACATCAATTCTAAGCGCAATGACAGTATGAATGATCTCAGTGTTCATATCCACCAACTATGAATTTTAAGTACGTAAAAACTTGAATTTCTAACAAGTTTCCATTCATTATGTGCTGCACAAGCTAGTAATAACTGAAGTGAGTCATAACGGGCTACCGGTGCATAGGTATCATCATAGTCGATTCCAGATGGCTGAGAATATTTTTACGACAAGTCTTGTCTTACATCGTTCGATCTCACCATCAGCTTTGTGCTTAATTTTGAAACCCCATTTACAGCCTACTATTTTCCCCTTAACTGGACGGGGAACAATTTCCCAGGTATTATTTTTAGTCAATGCTTTCATTTCTTCTTCTATTGCTTCTTTCCACATGCCAGAATCCTCAGGTTTCAAATCTCGTTTATAGGTCTGAGGCTCAAATCTTATTGCTTGTGCTTGATATCTTTGAGATGATAGCAAAATGTTGTCTCCAAAATCTTTTTCTTCTTTGTTTTTGTCCTTCTCCTTAATTCAGAAGCTTGAAAGTCCTTACTTTAGTTAAATCTGGTAGGCTCAGGTTTAGGAACTCCTAAAAATATAAAACTCTCATGAGCTTTCTTAGGCGCCGCTGGACCAGAGCCTGTAGTTGATAAATTTGGCTGAGATAGTGGGGTGAATAGACAAACAATTCTGGTTGGCTTGGTGTCTGTAAAAATGAGCCAGGTACAATAGGTGAGATAAATGATTTTGAAGACTCTTGGGTGTGTATAGGATCTACAAAAGGAGTTGGGATCTTGACGGATATAAGAGTAGAAAGTGATGAAGATTGTAACTCAATAGTTACTTACCCTGGATTTGTTTCAGGAAAGAGTACTTGTTGAGTGATAGAAACAATCCGTTTTGATTGGATATATATTCTGAAGATTTTTGTGGAGTCCATAGATCCAAAATATTTCCTTCCATAGCCCTTGCATGAAGTTTTGATCCACTGGGTCTGGATTCTTCAGGAATGTAGATATACACTTTAGTTCCAAAAGGATGTAAATGAGTGATTGGAGGTATAATTTTGTCTAAGAGTTCAACTGGTGATTTAAATTCATTTGACCGATGAGGTGTTCTGCTGCAGAGAATGACTGGAATTGAAATTACTTCAGCCCGAAGTTATTCCGGAAAACCGAGTAGCATAGTTCGAGCTTTAGTAAATATCGCCCTGTTGAATCTTTCTGCAAAATCATTTGATTCATGCACATAAAGTGGAGAGTATTTATGTTTAATGCCATTCTCACTTAAAAATTGGTCGAGTCGGACATCAATATACTTCCTCCAGTTGTCAGAGAAGAGTATTTTAATGGTAGTATTGTATTGAGTTTGAATCAATTTGATAAAGGTTCGAGCTGCTTGATAAGTGTCACTTTTATCACGAAGGAAATAATTCCATGAGTATCTAGAGAAGTCATCAATAAATGTGATGTAGTATCTTTTCTTGCCAAGTGACTCGACTGAAATTTTCCAGAAAGATCAGAATGCACGATTTCAAATATGTTTTTGACTCGCTTTTGTATCGATTTCGGGAATTGATGTGCTGATTTTGAGAGTACGCAGGAAGGACAATAAAAATGATAAGGTTTTGAGAGAATGAAATCCAGGTACCTTTTTAACAAGTGATTCATAGTATTGTATCATGGTTTCATGGTGTTTGATATGGAGTATTGGTGGGATATTTCAGTGTGCATGAAAGTTTTAGATTGACCCTAGTTTTAGGCCCCGGTGTCTTATGTATCTGTTAAAATTCAGGCATTCCTCACCCTTTGTGGGATTCTTTTATTGTTTTAGATGAAGGTATGGGCAGTTGAATAAATAAGTTGCAAATGTGTACGTAATCTAGTCCCCTGTAGATGTTGTAGATAAGAACACCTATCGGGAAGCGAGTAGAAAGAGGATACAGACTTTGAGCTATTTTTGCTATTTCTTGAGCAACTGAGATAGTAGATTGGTAAATTGACTCATTAAATTAATTTTGATTCTGTATACTATCTGACCCGAAATCGTAACAGTATCAAGCTGTTATAGAAATTGTAGGACTCCCTACTGTTTGAAGATAAGGAGATCTGATCAATATTGTCTCGAAAGATGTTACAATGTAGATAAACGTATCATATATGGTTGCTTGGAGAAATCTGGAATGGGAAATTTCTAGACAATATTTAACCTAAGTAGGTAGCTCTCTCACAGAAATAGTAACAAGACTTTGTATAACATAAAAAAATTTCAAGACATCAGTAAATGTCAAATACAATTTACATAACTCTATTACATTGTTATCTGGGTGACCAAGACATTTATGAGCTTCAGTATTAGAGGCAAAACAGGATTTCAATGTTAACTCCTGAACTACATATTGAAACGATTCATCAAGCTTCGCAAATATCCATTCCTTTCGGTCCTTAAACACAACGCGAGCCACCCTGCGAAGAAATTTCGTCAGCCCTTTTCTCAAGTTTGCTTTCAGAGGTCAAATTACCACTCTTTAGGTCAGGGACATGCAGAACGTCTTCAATAATTACAGTAAACATTTCACCAGTACTTATCCGAAGATTTAGTTCCATTGTTATTCTATTCCTAACGGATATCTCCAATCTGTTGAATATAATGTGTATAGGTTCAAAGAGGAAAAATCTCGGAGAATATGGGCACAGAATATTATGGTAAGAATTGTAGTTTGAATTATTTCCTTATGTCTTTTTTCTCTAAAATTATCTATAGCTAAAGGCGCTGTTTATACTTGAATGTTTTAATGAAGTGAAAGCTGGTTAGCAATTTATCACATGTAATTATGTTAATACGCGACGTCCTCAACCAGTTCAACTTACTGGGTTTTAACTTACCCAGTTTCCCAGTTTCCAACATTCCCTTTATTTAAAAGCAATGCAAACTGGTTACATGTTTTCCCACTAGTAACTCCCAACAAATAGTGATCTTGTGGTTTCGCTTAAAACTAGGAAATCTAAGATGCTAGACTAGATTCAAACACAATCCAATTGCGATGGTTACTGTTCCTGTTTCCTTATTCAACCAAGTGAACAGTTCCTTTCGAGAAGTCACATGGACAGTGCATCCAGAATCAAGAATCCAATTCAGAGGAGTTACATTGTAATGACTAACAGCAAGTGCTTTGTTACTCGAAAATTCTCTGATAGGTACGCCACCATGTGACGAGTTTCTGGAGATCTAGACGGCGCTGGCTCTTCCTTGGCTAGGTCGATTGCATGATGAATTTGACGTGGAGCTTTTCAAGGCGTGTTTTCAGCTTTGCGATCAAATTTTGAAAATGAGACTGTGATTTCTGTATATACATTCTGTGGCTTCCGGAGCATATCGATTCTACAGGATCACAGCTGTGAGAGGTTTTAAAGATCAAAACTTTTAAACAGTAGTTTCAGATGTAACCACAACCATAATGGCGTGTTACATCTCCACTGACTTGTGCTGATTATCTTGTACAAATATGGATAAGCTTGTGACTCAGAAAATATGCGTATTTGAAAACGATTATTTGATTTTGACTAGATTTACTTGATGAGTTGAGTCACTTTTAGATGACCCAAAATTGTTAGCTGATAGAGTTGTAATTAATGTCTACTTGGGCAGCTTATCTAATTTTTTGTACATAGCCATGTCAAAATTACACATTAGAATTGGAAACCTGTGCGTTTTCTCGCTAAAAGTCAAAAAATTAACCCTAACTATTTGACTATTTTGTGTGCTGCAAATTCTCTTTCACAATTATTTAATAATACATTAACTTTTCGACCCTTCACAAAATCCAGTTGTATAATGGCTAAGATCTCGTATGTCTACTACATGTTCTATTATTTGATCACATATATATTTCTAATTCATGCACGCTATCTGCTGAGTCAAAGTGGAAAGTTATCGCAAAGAGCTAACAACTCGATAGTCGTGGTGCCCCTGGTGGCAAACTGAAGATGACCCTTGGTCTTCCGGTGTATGCTCTCCAAATAATATTGAAATCTTAATTCATTAAAAAAACTTCCCAAATAAGTATTATAGTGGAGACTTAGCGCTGACTATGAAAAACCAGCGGTGCAGTCATGAATTGCTGCGATAATAGTGGCGCACGCAACCTATACATCATTTCGGTCAAAGGAATTGGTGCAAGGCTGAACCGTTTACCAGCGGGTGGAGTGGGAGATATGGTTATGGCGACAGTAAAAAAGGGAAAGCCGGAACTAAGGAAAAAGGTTATGCCTGCAGTGATTGTACGACAGAGCAAGCCTTGGAGACGTACTGATGGTGTATTCTTATACTTTGAAGACAATGCCGGAGTGGTGAGTATAATTTAAAAAGAATAATTTTTTATTGAAACTCGGACTGGACAAGGATACCAAAAGTNCACTGACAAGTCATTTATAGATTGTCAATCCCAAAGGAGAGATGAAGGGATCTGCTATTACGGGACCTGTAGGAAAAGAAGCTGCAGAACTCTGGCCGGTAAAATTTTACTCAACGTACACGTATGTGAATCTTGCTGATTATTCACAGCGGATTGCGAGCAATTCTGGTGTTGTAATGTAACGGTTTATTCTTACATTAAGGAGTTTTGGTAATTTCAATACTTGCTTTGGGTTTTTCACTTGTCAAATATGAATGGCCAACCTGATATTAATCATTTGCACTAAAACTGGTCCGAAATAATGGAAACTTGTCTAAATTTGGCTTATGTAAATCTGATTCGATTTAACTGATCTACTTCACTTTAAACAGATTCGTTATTTCATTCGTGCGAGACTTCAATCGACAAGCCCTACAGTCCAAAATCTGCAAGTATTTAAACAATTATATTAGAGAGTAGTATGAATAGTGCAGTAATCGTCAAATCAGTTATAGTGATATTTAGCAAGGTTTTAAATTAAGTTTTCAAATGGCCTAAAAGTTTTCATCTTATTAGAGCATCAGATTTTTCCAGTAAATGGATTCTACTGTTGTCAAGAATATTTGAAACGAAAAAGGATAAGAACTTCAATTTATTTACTTTATTTTTATTTAAATAATCTGTAGATTTCAAGAGCCAAATTAACCATCAAGTCTTTGTCATTTTCTTGGCTTTGGTTCTCCAGAGAATTAAGATGTTAATGTTGATAATTGTTGGCGAGGCTGTAGGAAATACTTTCAAAAAATTATATCATAATGTATTTTGTAACTCTTTTTATGAAATTTTCTTAATTTGAAAATAATGGAATTCTTGAATCTTGAGAGATTTCATCTTATGTACATTAATTCCATCTCTTTAACTGAATCATGAAGTTGTTTGAAACATCTGACCAATTTATCATAACCTCTCACTTCTATCACGCTGCGGTTCATTATAGCTGCAAATAGACCAATTGCCCAATACATTTCGTCGGTTAGCGCTTGGATATCCAGATTGAAAGGGGCAAACATATGACGATTATTTTCTTGGAATATTTGAGAGACATAGTCTCCTAGAATGCGCATTTTTTCACCAATCTGGATTCCAGAGTTATTAAAGTCAATAATGAGAGGAAATTAGCCAGCCTACTCTGAAGAGCCTCTTATAACATCGCTCAACATTGACAGCTTCATAATAAAAAGAGTCTGCTCGCTTATTGATTGCCTTGAGCTTATCGATTACTGTTTGGATGTCCTCGAAAACCAATGATGCCTTAGTACCATTCATTTCCATGTGTATTTTCGTGCTATCTACAGCAATTTGAATAAGCTTGGCCAATCTTCGTAGATCAGTTTCTAGCTGAGTAGCCATGATGTTTGATTGTATTTTGATAAAAGATAGGCAGTAGTAAAAAAGTGACTTTATCGCACTAAAAATTTCAAGATTTTCCCCAATATCATTTCATGATTAAAAATCTAAGGTGGTACAAATTTGCTCCCTCATTAAATCACTATTTCTAGCTGAACCTTGTAATTGCAGTTTCCTTGCAGCGATATTTCTTGTCAATGCCTCAGTCTCCTATTTATAAATACTTAAATCGGTTTGAAGAATTGATACAATAGCGAGATTGTATTCATGCCGCTTTTTATTACAATCCATTAGATATTGTTATTTTGTAAATAACAAATTTGTAATAAGTCTTCACATATTCCCAGAATCCTCTTGTAACAAGGTTATACATAAAATACGATGAGTAAGACTAGCTAAATATATACCAGACCAGCCCCTCGACAACAATTCAATACTAAGGGCTTTAACAGTTGTTTATGTGAAGTTCAACAGTTTCAAAATTACTGTCCTAACTCTATTTTGCTTCAATGAAGTTTGAATTATGTCAAGAGGAAATTAGAATGTAAACTCTGATTAGAGGGAGAAACATTTTGTCTGATTTCATCTTCAATGGTACATTAAGATTTTTTAATTGCTAATTACGCCCTCCAGATCCTGCTGATTGCTTCTGTTACACCAACATCATTCGTCTCAAACTCGTAAAGACCAACACCAAAAGCTACAGTTGCAACTCTAAGGGCCCACCAAGAGGCAAGCCTTAGAGTGGGTACCCGTTTTTGAGGAAGATAGTCGGTAATGACTGCTTCAAATCCAATATGAGAATGTATGAGAATTGTTCCGCAAAGAATAGCATCCATCACAGGGTTTAATGAACCAGCAGCGAATGGCACGATCGTAAGAGGAACTAGACCGGCTGATATTAGGCGCTCAAATGTCCAGTGGTAAGAGCCATGTGACGGTTCTGGAGGAGGAACAGACGCTGCATCATTGACTAGAGATGTTAGCAATTTATACCAAATATAATTGAGGTAATTGTACATACCTGTACCATTGATGACCTCTGATGATTCGTCAGCGTCAAAGTCCATTGAAAGGTGAAGATAATTTTTAAAACTCACGAGGAAGAGGAGGTAGGATGGGTTTACTGCAACTTTTATGGAAAGCAGCAACATGAACAGAGTTGTTGAAAGGATCTAGAGCAAAGTAACGTCCACATGAACCTCGGGTCATTCGTGTGG
Organism: Pleochaeta shiraiana; assembly: GCA_019455505.1. NCBI lineage: Eukaryota > Fungi > Ascomycota > Leotiomycetes > Helotiales > Erysiphaceae > Pleochaeta > Pleochaeta shiraiana. Next base: position 4,001 of record JAHYSP010008963.1, on the reverse strand, counting down.
GGATACTAGGAGTAAACTGAGTGGAAAGAGACCGAGACTGTTTGGAAGCAGAAAAGCAGTGGCGGGGTATAGTAGCTCGAAATATCGAGGTCATTTTGAGTAACTTAACCATTTAAATACTATTTTAACGTAAGTGGAAAGAATGTATGATGTTTATTAGACGATTCTGGGATTACTTGTAAGCGTAAGATATCCTTAGTTTGTGATATTAGAGTTGGTCCAAGAATGGTGCATGATTGGCCAGCCGGTTTTTACTTTATGATTTGCGCGACCTCAATTGCGCCCCATTTAGTTCTCAGATAGTTTGCACATGAAATCTCAAGCAGTTTTTTGTCACAATGACCAAAACTAGTCGCGCGTCACGAAACCATCAGCATTTCTTCTTCTAATTATTATTCTCCATCATATTCTAAGGCAAATTCTCACATAATTAATTTTTAAGTATTTGTTCTCCAAAAAAAAATTGATGAAATTTGTTAGACTTACCACAGTTATTATATTTATATTAAGAAAAATGAGTCTTATCGAACAGTAAGTCTTCGATAATCAGCCCCAGGCCAGTATCAGCTAGCAGAAATTGCAATTTTCAAAAGAGGAAGCATTCTCGAGGTGGTTAGAGTCTGGTAAAAACAAGAAAAGATGGATTATGGGTCACATCTACGAAAAAAAAGATCCTGAGGTTCGTCACATAGGCTGTGTAATTAATAAGCTGTTCTAACTTACATACAGAAACTTTCTCATAGTTCTACTCGGGAATGGTCACATTTTTATCGATGTTCATTTGCCGTCAAGAAGCGGTCTTACACTCTCAAAAAAATTCGAGACCCAATACAAATCAGTCTATGAAGCTTGGCTGCACGGCTGTCTTCAGATTCAGTAAAGACGCGAATGACGACCAGATGACTGTTTACTATATTGGTAAGCATTTGAACCAAAGACCAGAATTGCTCGTTGTATAATATATATATAGAGATAACCCCAAACATAGTGATCTATGCTTATGGTCTGGCCTTTTGGCCGAGTGGTTATGCATCTATTTCTTGCATGATGTAGGATGGCACACCTTGGCCTGAACACCATTGTCTAAGCCTTGTTCTTATCCCGCAGTCTACAGAAGGTCGGGCCTAATTATTTCTTCCATGGAAATTTGGAGGTTGCTCTATCTAGATGTAGAAGTCTGGTAGGTCAATCTTTCGTTGGCTCAGACTAATCTGGAATGGCGTAAACGAATACGGTAGCGATTCTTTCTCTTCGCTAAATCTTCGCGAAAGTCTATCCTGTGGTCATATTTTAGGAGACAAAAAAAGGTTTGCACTATTTTATTGTGGGTCTAAAAAGCTTAAAGTGAAGGCCTCAGATTCTAACTAATGTCCCGTGGATCCTACTCCATCTGCAATGACCTCTACACACCACGGAGAATATTCAGAAGCTTCGAAGGTTGTGTACACTCATTCATACCAAACCTCCTCCACATGTCTACGGGTCTCCTCCCTGCGTCGCTGCCTTCCCCCATAGTTGTCCCCATACCGAGAGTAAATGTAAGCTTTCACGCCATATCGGTAGAGTGCAAGAATCTATTTAAAATCAGATCTTACCGATATGCGAATTCTTAGATTTACTTTGATTTTTTTATCCCGCAATAAATAAGCCGAGCGTCGGGAGCCACTTAATGGGGAGGAGTTTACTTATGACATTTCAAGATGCTTTAGCTGAAAAATGATTGTGAATTTGAAGATAAGGAAGGAGATGAGTTTAGAAATTGAAGATGGAAGAATAGATGGAAAGAGGGGTAAGTCGTGGAATTGTGAAAGTGACCGAATCAAGTTGTCCAAGAAAATTATGTGAAATACTGGGATATACCCAGGAGAAAGAAATGCAAGAAAGGAACCTTTAGGCCCGACCCTCTGTAGTCAAAGAAGCCTGGAATAATGCGATAAGTGAGGGTGAACTCTAAATTCTGGCCGACTCTATACCGCGGAGAATCAGAGCGCTGTCTACGATGCCTGGGGTGGACATAAAATATTAAGAGTTCTTTCTGTAAGGGTCTTAAGTAACGTTTTTTTCAAACTATACCTAGAGCTAAATACAATAATATCATGAAGTGAATATTCCAAAACAAGTGAAAAGAAGCTCTCGTATTTATACAGAAATTGGGTTCATGCCTTTACTCTTTGGTCAAGTCTGAAGGGAGCTTTTCATTCATGCCGTCATTCTGGGCTTCCTTTCTATAGAGTATGAGGCCATTAAATTCGACCCTGTTATATAGGTCTTTCGAGGTATATCCCAGCTACTTTAGGGGCCAATCCCAGTGCTTTATATAATATTCTTGGTTAATTAGCTTCGTCAGCTGCACAATTCCGAAACCTCTACCTTGTTCTGTCTTTCTCCTCATTTCCGATTCTCATCATCATCATCAACTCCATAAGCGTCTTCAAGCTAAAATTCGTGAATTGTCGCAAGTAAATTCGTCCACAAGAAATACCCGCGTACGGGCATCTAATTTATTGCGGGATAAAAAAATCGAAGTAAGTCTTCTAATACCAATTTTCAGATGGACACTAACTTCAAGAACAGGTCAACGAAGAATACTCGACTGACTGTCTTGTCAGCCGATACAAGAAAAACAATTACTGAATGTTTTGGGGTTCCTTCTCTGGAGATAGGGCATGTCCGTTTGTATTCTGGGAGAGAGATTGGGGAAATATGAGAGGAGAAATTTATTCTCAACGGATCCTACCCAGAGTTGTGGATTATTTTAGATCTTTAGACATTAGTTGTTAGAAACAGAAGCCCTCAATTAAAGTTTTTAGACCCATAATAAGACGGACCGAACATTTTTAATTCGAAATTTTCATCGCAGATAAGAGGTTCACTAAAAGTTGGTAAAGAGCCTCGCTCCCTTATTCGGTTACGTGTTAATATATTAAGTTTTTTATGCACAATCATGCTAAATATGCTAATATATAAAAAACTCGAAATAGTGCAATCCTAGAACCTTCCTATATCGATCGCCATTATTTATAATGGAACAAGGTCAATGCACAGTGCGCCACAACGACGAGTCAGTCGAATACATCTCACCCATGACTACGTCTAAAGTCAACAACTCGGATAGGCAAAAACAGGTCCGAGAAAAAGAGAATCTGCAGGCTATCAGGGTCAATTAGTTTTACTTGCATAATGGCCTATATTTCCATAATTGCAGGGTATTGAACCAATCAACTACGCACTAGTACTAAAAGTGGCACATTGCATAAACCTTACCATAAATCTCGATGCCAGCCCTCTCCGTTCCCCTCAAATAGGCACAAATCCCCATTTCCACTGTCCCACAATTTGTTCACAATATACCACATTGACAGTGAGAAATACTAATATCTTACGAATAATGACTTTAACTATGACAAACTCTTCTGTGCGCCCAAAACATCAACGACTTACAGAGATTGAATGCGCTCAGATTCACGCACTTCGCAATCTCAAATTTACCTACCAACAAATAGCTAATGAGCTTAACATTTCCAAAGGAGTTCAATACAGTCTCACCAAGAGAAATTTTAGCACTGGAAATCAGAGGGGACGAAAGCCATATCTCAGTGACGAGCAGGTCGACGAGCATGTCGACGAGATCGAAGCTCTTGCTTGCTCATCGCGTGAGACCCGTCGAATAAGCTACCTGGAACTCGCCAGTACAAGATTTGCAGAATGGGGAGTCACAGAAAATCAGATTAGAAAGTCTCTTCAGCGAAGAGGCTATGCACTTCGCATCGCAAGAAGAAAGCCACCCCTAACTGAGGATCTTAAAAAAGACAGAAAGCAATAGGCAGAAGATCATAAATTATGGTCGGCTGAGGATTGGAGTTGCGTTCTCTGAACTGATGAGACGTATATTAAAGGTGGTGAGCATACGCAGACGTACATAACTAGAAAGGTGGGCAGTTCATTCATTTTTTTACATTTCTCACTGATCATAAGATTAAGGTTGGAGAAACTTACGATGA
>JAHYSP010008962.1:6226-32585 GCA_019455505.1 Pleochaeta shiraiana | reverse complement strand
GGCCATCACGAGCGTGATGACCAATCTAAAGGGCACTTGATAGGTATCGAATTAGAGGAATCGAATTGGAAGGAAAGCTGTAGAGGAATGGGGAGACGTGATGATTGCGTGTTTATCGTTGTGATGCCTAGTTAGTGAGATGAGCCGATGCTATGATCCTGATCTGTTAATATCACGTGACTTTACTTTCAGTATCAACTAGCCGAGGCAGGCAGTATTAGTGTCCATGCTGAGTAATCAATATTAACATCAGACTGAAATAGGACTAGCGAGAATTCTTGGTGATTACAGAACAGGAGATCCGGATCACTGACAAGATTGTAACAAATCTACATCTGAATTGGTCTTAACTCATTAGCACAGTGATTACGGATATTTTGGATATCTATATAAGAGTAAGATAGACACACTCTTAGAGGCATCTTTTCCGTCTACATTAGTCAATATACCATTTTCTTCATCTCTTGTATATACTCTTAAGTAGCAAACAAATAAGAATAAAATTACCATTACTCCAAGTACCATTCTGCGTTTCGCTCATATTGAACATATTTATCCAAAGCGAACATCACGTTACTTCTCATAATATCCTCATAACAACAGCCGATTCGGCTTAGGCCAAATATCATAATATGGGCCCTTGCCCGATAACACTTCATTGTTTAACTCTCTCGTAACCAATTTCAAGTTTGGCTGCTCTGTGATTTTAGGCTTCTATAACTGCAAAAAGTTCAGGGGGAGTAAAGTCCGGCCTTGCAGGTGTCGTTGTCTGTGCCAGGGATTTGTTCGTTGGCCGCTGCTCCTAGGGTGTTTGAAAGGGTTGGTTGTGGGTGAGTGGTGATTGTTGCCATGTTTGGAAGCACGGCTGATTTGACCTTGCTGTAGCTCGCTGTTGCTATCTGTTTGAATGTTAAAACCGCGATTTTACGTGCAGAGTGTAAAGGGTCGAAGGCGAAACGGTTACTGCACGAAAGCTAAGCCACAAAGAATAATTCACATTTTCTATGGAGAAGTAATTAGGAGTTAGAATAGCTAAGTTGAGTACCTAATCACAATCACGAAGTTATCTCGATTCCTTGCGTAATCTCCTACCTACACATGATCTGTAACTGAGTGATTCCCATTCTCCCAGCCCCCTACATAACCAGTTTTACTTCGGAGATAACTGCACACGGACTAGGTAGGATCTCGGTTAACTCGACACAAGGCAGGGCTTTAACTCAGCCTCAGTATAGCGGGCACAGCCCGTTACGCAAAGAAGTCTTTGGATCCCGTCACAGCGGTAACCGCATCTAGCTTCTCTTTTGTCGTTGTAATTTTTTGCCTGGAGGCCCTTTCAGAGCTTTCTGCCTCGGGAGCTATCCGCTGATAGTCTTCTAACCCCTGGCTAATCATCCTTTCCATTATTTATTCTATTGCTTTCATTGGATATCTTGGTTACTCCTTGTCAATCAATCTTTTCCAATATACCTAGCTCCAACATGTCTAAGTCTGACACACTGAATGCGATTCCTCTATTTTTGAATCAGACTATAGCTTTATTATTGGCCAATATGACCAAGTACTTGTGTGCATCGTGTGTCGCACGCGTTTATTTTGGGGGAGCGGGTGGCATTAAGTCGCCAGAAATTAATCAATTTCAAATATTGTATGGATGAAATATGGGAATTGAAATGGGGATATGTGATAAATTATTTAATTTCTTGTTGGATATGTGTATGTTTACATTTAGCGCCAAGTAGTCTCGCTGGAAAAACTCAGATTCTGAGCCCTAGATAGGGCGCTTGGCGCGCCCGCTTAGCCTAAGGCTACCGAACGTTTCTTTTGTCCTAATCACATCCGATTTTATTAACACCGGCAGCTCAGCGTTGCGCCGATATATGCTGCAGTCAAGGCATATTCTTAATATAGATCCTTCTCACACCTCGTATCGCCCTACTTTATTTTAAAAAATAAAAAATACCTTGAGTTAATTGACTAAGAAAAAGAACACATTCTCCGTCATCTCGCTGACAAAATTTACCAAAAATAGGTAACCAAGTTCCTTTACTTAACCGTAAGGTTGTGCATTTTTAATTCATTTTTCCAACCCTTTATCTCCGGCTGTCATGTCGAGAGTCCACTCAATGATGCCCTCTAGACCTCGAATTTTCATTGTGAAGGTTTTCGCTATCCGCTAAATCTACGGCAGACAAAGAGATTTTCCGATGATTTTTCTTCGCCACAGTCGCATGATAGCCACGTCTTCATACTTGAATCCTTTGAGATAGACTTCGAAATAGCCATGTACTGATCTTGCCGCTAGAAAAGAGCCAAAATTTCTTAGAGAGAGGAGCCGGAGGTTCGTCAGGCAATCTGCCAGTCATCTGAGCCCCGAAATTTTCGTAGCGCTCAGGAGCACTGCTCAGCCAATACTCCAATATGATTGCCTCGTATCGTTCATTAAGAAGTCTCGAGGCTTCAGTGCGCATGATAGGTTCGCTTCAGGCACTCTTTGCCAATGTGTCAGCCATTTCGTTCCTAGGGATACCAACATATCATCGGATCCATCTGAAGCTAACTGTTTTGAGCTATAAACTTTATTAACGTGTCTTCTTGGACCATCTGTCTCATAGTACGAAAAATTCCTCGATCTTTGTTGACCTTGTCAGTGTCTACTGCCCAGAACGTAGGCGCAGAGCAGCTTCTTCGTTTCCTAGGCAGGCAGTAACGTTGTAGCGGATCCTGCAATAACATGCGCGAGAACCACTTCTAGACCTTCGGTAGCGCTAACTATTTCCGCGTCGTAAACTTTAGATGTTCGCTCAAGGAAAACTTTCCCGAATGCTATTTCAGTATATGGTCCACGGTAGATGCAATACCCTGCCCCTGCATTCTCCTCTTCATCTATGGAGCCGTCTGAAAAATCATTATGACCAATGTGCCTGAATTCCTCGATATCGCCCATTTCTGATACAATTCTAACCACTCTTTAAGCCCAACAGCGCCAATTTAATCCTTTGTTGTGGTCCAGCCCATTATTTGCCATAGTGGTAATGATGAGTCGAATGAAAGTCCCAGAGGCTGCCAGCATCTAATCCACCGAAAGTGAGAAATGTTCCATCTTTTTCGTAGCGGGTGTTTTGGGTCAGCAGCAGCAACTCTCACTGCTATGCGGTCAAGAATTCGTTCAGGTCATGAGACGGCTGGGCCCAGCCTGTTCCGCACAGAAGCGCTAAGATATTAGTAATTTTGTATACAGGTAAGACGTTTCTGACCACATAATTAAAAGTTCCCTGGATTTGCTTTATAATTCAAGACGGTATTTTCTGGCTCGTATTTTTCCACATTCTTCATGATATTAAGTCGTTTATATGGTAATGATATCGTCTGCGCATCCATAGCGTCTGCTTAATTTGCGTAGAACTGGCTCTACATACAGGAGAATTAGATTTGGAAAGGCCGGGGAGCCTTGGAGTAGCCCGCACAGAGGTAGAAGTGGATCTAAAGTTGTTTGGTCAAGAGGGATTTTCGCTGTCCTGGTTAAGGAGCAAGAAATTGATCCATCTGGTTATGTTTTCCGACCAGCCTTGTGATATTAATCGATTTAGAGATCGATTTAGTATTACTCCGTCGAACGCTCCCTTCGCATAGACAGTCACCATACCAGTAACTTTACTACTTGCAAATACTTTTTTAATGTCGCATAATAGCGCCGTCATTAGATCTATTGCACAGCGTCTGCTTATTACACTGTATTAATCTCTAGCGTTGATTTCAAAATTAAGAGCCCAGTAGGAGAGACACTTTGTGAATGGGCATTCAAGGCTTTTGCTCAGGCAGCTAAGAAAATATTTCGGACGATAAGATTTCGGTAGTGTGCGATCCCGTTTACCGGATTTTGGCAAAATGACGACCTCGGCCACTTAAACAACTCGCGAGTTTAAAACGAGTAGAGCGCACTTGTTGAATAGATTTGTAATACATCGTCCCATAGTTAGCAATAATAGTCGGAGGATCGGGCTGTTATTTCATCTTTTCCAGGATAATACGAGGTAGCCTGGCAGGTAACTCGGAAGGTCCGCTCCTCAGTAAATTGCTGCCGAAATAAGTTCCTTCTAGCAATAGTGGGTATTTCATGGAGCATGTCAATGGCTTCTGTATGCCGAGAGAGAGGCGCTCTATGGAGAAGAGAGGCTTTAAACTTAGGGCAGTCGACGTCGGTATTACCATTATCTGCTTTGAATGGTGGGGTTTCGAAGCAGTACTATGCCAATTTACTATTTTGTAAACGTCCGTTGAGAACTCTGGTTTCTCAATTCGAGCCTCCAAGTAAGCTTTTGTGACTCACCTGACAAGAATCCGAGGTTGTCGCTTCTCGTATTCAAAACTACCTGAGCGTCTCGTCGCGTGAAACCTGCGTTCATCCGTTTTACACTCTTTATTCCACCAGGTAACTCCCTAAAAGCTGCCCTAGTAGTTTGGTAGTTTGAATGATATTCTCGTCTTCAGCTTTAGTCAGCTGTAGTCTCAATGAAGGGGAAGGGAAGGGGGGATCCATATAGTCCCAGGCCGGATATCTTGTATCGAAGTCGCCTCCCACAAAATCAAATGGGAATGAAATATTTAAAAGTACTTTAAGACCATCGCCAGCACCAGCACAGCTCGTCGAGGCATTGTATACATTCCATACTCCTCCCATCTTCCGTCCGCGCCTGCTTGAGATAATAATTTTCAGAGGGTTGGTTTATGGAGAAATATATAGCGGATTGATATGGATTAAGGCCTTACGATTTTCGAGCGTAAGTTGTGGCCCTGAGATATACATGCCATTCAGAAAGGGGTGAAAAGTTATGAAGTTAGGATGAGATATTGTCCGCCTCGCCGAAAAGTCTTTTTTGATCCAAGTCTCTTGGACTAGAAGGATATCAATATCTTTCCAATGCGCAAGTTGTAATGTTGTTCTGTGTGTGCTTGCGCCTCTTCCTACGTTCGCTTGCTTTATATGTTTGATTCATTTTTGAACCGATTTGTGCCTTCTGACAATGTTTTAGTTGGAGGATGAGGGAGAATCGGCGGAGCATTTGAAGACTGAAGCTGATAATTCCTGAGAGCTTATAAGAGATTGGGCAAGCACCATGCGTCCTGCCGCATGTATATGAAGCATTTGCACTCCTGTTGGACTGAGGAATCCGCCATGATCTTTTCGTGAGGGATCAAGCCAGGATACGTCAGTGGAATTGTGGAGTCCATTGCAGTTCATATATCGTACTGGAAAGATGCAGGAGCCCGTATGAAAATATTTACTGAAGGACTCGAATTTGTGCTGGAAGTCACAGGACCTGGTAGAATGGTAGTCGAAGCACTCGTTGCAGGTTTTTAGCTGGCTGCTTTGGCGAACACGTTGGACGCCTGTGGCTTGTCCAAAAAGCTGTACTCGAGATGGAAACTTGTGAGCCTCAGCTTCTGGGACGTATATCCGGATGAATCCCAGGGGTTGGTAGATTCTTTTAGCCGTTGAGTCCAGGCAAGATGGCGGAAGGTCAATGCGTCCTTATTATCTAGAAAGGTCGGTCGGTTCTGATTTCAGTAAGTCATCAAGTAGATCAACTGATCCATCCAAAGTGGTAGCTTTGTTCGACACAGGCCCAACGATGAACGTCATCCAATTTCCTGTCTTTCAACTGTGGCATTCCCAAATCGTGCGGCAATTGTCTCCTTCTGCTAAAGAGTACTGGCAGCTTTGGCCGGTGTAGGTACTAGATTTGCAATTCCAGAAGGAGCCTACCGCAGTCTAACACCATGATTGAATCGAAGACAATCTGTTGTACTTGTTGCCGGAGTAGAAATGGCTTGGAGTTGGGGGCTTCGTATTTAAAATCCAACCAGATCATTACTCGTTTGTATTCTCTGCTTTATTGCTGAGGCCGGGTGGGCCTTCTCAAAGGTCGGCGCAGATCAAAGTTTGTTCCATTTTGTCTCCGACTGCCGCTTTCGTAGCCCAAGTGTTGTTTTCCCAGTTGTTGTCGGCGGCACTGTTTCCTGTGTTAGCCTGGTTGTTTATGTAGATATTTGAACCTCGGATAACCCGAAACACTCCATCGGAAATAAAAGCAAGAAAGTCAGCTTCAGCACCAGGCAAAACTCATCTATCTTTTCTAAATAGGGACCAACTAGATTCAGAAGGCCTCTGACTTTCGACATGAAATTCGTGGTATGTTGGATTGTTTCCGGTGTCTCATCGTCTAATTCCAAACTGTGTTTTGGAGCATATTTACTTACAATTTCGCGACACATCAATGAAATTCACTGGCAGATAATTCTGCTACTGTTTCGAAATTAATGTTCGGGCACGCGCTGGGAGTTGGAAAGTCATCAATGACCAAATCTGCGTCTTGGGAGCTCGGACGGGGCAGCACGACCTGCGGACCCTGTGACGCAGCGATACTTGGAATCATTGCGTATATTTTTCGAAGTGGAAAGTGTTAGTGTAGCAGCAGAGGGCTGCCCTCGCCCAGTGTTGCTGGCGTGTTGATGGTATCAACAATCTTGAGCACGTCGCGTTTTTTGTCGCGGGCAGGAAACGCATATCATCTTGCGGAGTTCAGGCAAAAATCTTGAAGAAGAATTTTCGAAAAAGCTCTAAGATGCTTATTAGGAGTTCATGCTACGTTTTTTGTGCGCATGCCAATTTTTTTTTAGCTCGGGAATGATCGATATTGGGAACGATCTTGCTACCAATTATAGCCACGTGACCAAAAAAATTCCAGGCTATTTATTGTGGAGCTTGGAGCGCACCTTGTCGCGAAACGACGCGTCACACCAAAGATTACATAAAGTTAGTAGTAAAATAAAGCGACCAGAAAGTCATTTAGTTTTACTAACCTTCACAAATCTCGTTAATATATCTTAAAACTTCTAGATGCTTAATTACTGCCTGCAGTAGCTAGTGATTTTACACCCATGTTGTTCTGCTAGAATCATCGGAATCCGTAGCGCCTCTGCGTTTGGGGCATTACAATGACGTTCCCAGCAACTCCTCAAAAACCGCTTCCGGGAGCATTTTTCTCGACACCTGCACCATCTCGCTATACAAAAAGTGTTGCTCTTCAAAGGTCGTATAACAATCAAAGCAGTGGAGGAACAGTTACTGCTACAGATTCTGCTCGGGACCATGCTAAATCACAAGCGTTAAAGCCAGTGCAGCGCGCTGCAAGAACAATCAATGATATCTTACAAAGAGAGGCTTGCTTCCCAGACTTAGACAGCTATGTTAGGCGTAAGTATTCAACCTATTTTCTTCGAGAGAACCAGTGTGAAGCTGATTTATTATAGAGGGCATTTCTTCGGACTATAATATTTCAAGTAGTGTAATGGAAGCACCTTGGTCACCATTTCAGAGATTTAAGATGTATGATATCCCTGACAAGATTTTTGAACAATATAATCATGCTGAAGTATCAACGATGATGGGCTTATTTGCTGAGATAAACCACGCCTGGGTCACAATTGATAACTGCATTTATCTCTGGGATTATACTCAATCTAACCCAGATATTATTGGGTATGAAGATCAGCCAAACAGTATCACGGCTGTAAAGCTTGTTGTTCCTAGACCAGGGGTATTTGTTGCAGAAGTCACGCACATTTTAGTTGTTGCTACCACTTCGGAACTTATACTGCTTGGATTAAGCTCTATATCTGAGACATTAGATACCCAAAACCAGGAAAACCAATTACTCAAAAAAGTTTCTTTATATGCTACAAGAATGTCTCTTTCAATCCGGGGAACCAATGTGCATATTATTGAGGGCTCTAGGGAAACAGGTCGGATATTTTTCACAGGGAAAACGGATCCATCTATCTACGAACTAACCTATCAACAAGAAGAAAAATGGTTTGCAAATCGATGCGGAAAGGTCAATCACTCTTCTCCGGGATACTCAAATCTTGTACCAGCTTTATGGGGTGCAAAACACATAGATGTCATTGTTCAGATGGCCGTGGATGATTCTCGGGGGCTGCTTTACACACTCTCGGCAGAGTCAACTATCCGCACATATCACATGGACTCTCCCTCTACTCTCAAGCAAGTAATTGATAAAAAACGTCAAGAGTGCCTTAGGGATATTAGTCACATGATATCACAGTCTGTCCTTCTCACCAACTCCATGAAAATATGTTCTGTTAGCCCTATCTCGGCAAAAGAAGGTTCAAAACTGCATTTGATGGCTACCACAACTACGGGATGTCGACTATTTTTCAGTGCGACGCGAGGATATGGGTACTTAAGCGGTCAAGGAGCACCTCAAAGTATGCAGGTGCAGCATATAAAGTTTCCTCCCCGTATGGAGCCTCGTATCCCTAGTAACTCAAATCCTCAGTCATACAGTTCCGAACCGGCAACCGAGACGTCTTCTCTAGCATTAGCATTAACTAGAATGAGCATGCGCTTTCCGCCTGGACTTAATTTTTTCCTCATTAGTAAGAAAGACGGCAATGGACGTGATTCCCTATTTCTCTCTGGACCTGATACAGGCCGAATTGCAGCCCAAGCCCGAGGAATCACTGCTCAAGCCACAAGATACTTCGAGCAATCATGCTGGCTCGATTTGAATAGTCACGCCGAAGATATTGGACTTGTTACTAAACCTTTTGCCGCATCTAACCAACCGATTGGGTTTGGCAATGAGCTTGCTGTTCAATTTGATGAACAATGCCAAGAAGTAGCTGTCTTGACTAATACTGGAATTCATATAATTCGACGCAGAAGACTAGTAGATATATTTGCTTCTGTCATTCGAAATCAGGGCGGTGATGAGGGACTCGAGAAAGAAATAAAAAAGTTTATTCGGTACTATGGGAGAGCGGAAACCACAGCCACTGCGCTTGCCGTGGCCTGTGGACAAGGGAGTGACGTTAACCCTGGAGATGTGAGGATAACTAGAACTAGCAGCCCAGAAACTCTTGAAATTGCCAGGAAATGCTTTGTAGAGTACGGGGGGCGCCCTTCGCTGAATGAAAATATAATCTTAGAAGGGGTGAACCAGGCTATTGATAATGTACGGCCTTCATCTCGCCATGAGGGTCTAGCTGTATACATGGCAAGATTAGTTCGGTCTCTTTGGAAATCTTCAGTTATCACCCAGAAGTCTGGCTCAGACGAGATTACATCAGCTGTGGCTGTAACAAAGCTGACTAGTGTCCAAGAGTATCTTATGAATTTGGAGAACTTTTTACAAAAAAATAAAGCATTTATTGAGGGTCTTGCAGGTCCTGAAAGTCTCCAGAAAGTTACCAGCCAGCAAGAAGAAATTGAACTCCAAGGAGAGCATCAAGCATTACATTCACTGCAGAAATTAAACCTGAATATTATCGAAGGAATTTCATTCGTCAAGGTTCTGTTTGAAGAAGGAGTTGAACAAATATGGTCTACTTTAGATAATGAGATCCAACAACGTTTTCAGGGTCTGACATTTGAAGTTCTTTTTTCATCAGATCAAGGCAGAGATTTAGCCAAAATCTTAGTCAAAGCTATTGTAAATAGAAACATCGCTAAGGGATCAAACGTTGATACAGTTGCTGATGCACTGAGACGTAGATGCGGAAGCTTTTGTAGTGCTGATGATGTTGTGATTTTCAAAGCCCAGGAACAACTCAAGAAAGCCTCAGAAGTTGGAGCCAATACCGATATGGGACGCAAACTTCTCAATGAAAGCCTCAAGTTATTCATGCAGGTCGCAGGCTCTCTAACATTTGGGAACTTACGAGCAGCAGTACGACAGTTCTCAGATCTCCAATTCTATGCCGGTGCCATAAGTCTGGCTCTTCATGTAGCTCAAGAGTCTGATCGAGGAAATAAAGCTTTGTCATGGGTTAATGATGATAGACCAGCTGCTGACATACGAATACCTCAATATAATTTTCGCAAGGAGTGTTATGATCTTATTCACCAGATCCTGCAAGATGTTGACTCGTATTATGGAGCAGAACCAGAGATGATCGACGGGAGACCAACACTTGCTGCTACAAAGCGAAATGAGGCTCATCACGTAGTAAGTAGTTCTAAAGACGAGCTTTTTCAGTATGATCTATATGAGTGGTATCTTGCTCAAGGCTGGGAAAAAATTTTACTCTCTGTCGAATCCGACTACGTTGTTCACTTTTTGACTAGGTCAGCTGGCTCAAATCTAGAGAGGGCAGATTTATTATGGAAATTCTATCAAGGTCGAGATAATTTCTACGAAGCAGCAACCGTTCAGTTAGGACTTTCAAAGAGCGACTTTCCTATTCCTCTCTCCCGAAGAATAGAGTATCTTTGTCGGGCTAAGGCAAATGCCTCTGCTCTATCTTCCCATACACAAAACATTGGCAGACAAGCACGTCAAGTACTACAATATGAGGTCGTAGAACTTCTAGACGTAGCTAATATTCAAGATGAAATACTTCATCGGTTGAGAATAGACTCAAGGTGTGACGAGGAAGCAAGGGCTAATATCGTTGAAGGGCTTGATGGCCAGATTAGAGACTTGACAGTAGTGAGTAAATTCAAAGAATCATTCCCTGATGATCTAAAACATAATAGTTATACAATGAATATGCCGACCCAGCATCATATTTCGATATCTGTCTTACCATATATGAAGCAGCTTCTCATCGTAATGAAGCTGATATTGCAGCTACTTGGCAACAATTATTAGATGCTACCCATACGAAGGTATCTTCTGATCCCAACGCTGGCCAACTTCCCTACGAAGCTGTCATTACGATGGTGCGAGAAATGGCCCGCCGACTCGGCCTCTCTGAGTCTACTTTCAATCCCCGTATTCTCATACCATTGCTGGAAAAATATGCCCTAGAATTTCAATACCAAATTGGCCCTAGAACTTGGCTCCCAGAACTTTTCATAGAAGTTGGCTTCCCACATGAAACTATTTTTAGCATTTTACAGGACATGTGGTATGAAAATCTAGCCCCTTTTACCAACAATAGGAGACGAATCTTGTCAGAGCACATTATTTATGTTATTGATCAGTGGTATGGAGACTGTACACTGTCAGGCCTGAAATTTTTTGGGAACGATGAGTTTGTTGACGGAATAATACAGCTATTGGACGTGATATTAACATCGGATCTCACTGCTGAAGATGTTGATATGTGTGCAGAATTGAGACGCAAAGTCTTGAGGGTAGCGATGATGTCAACTTAATGATTTTGAAAAAATAAGAAACAAGGTACGGTAACTTGAAATGCCGACCAAATTGAGGCGTTCAGATGTAGTCAGGGTTTAATAATTGGGAAGCGAAGTAAGTTCTTGCGTGGTCAGATAACATACCGCCTTAAATTATTGAAATTAGATAAAAATGAGAAGAACTTAAGAGATTTTCATTAAACATTCTCCCTGGCCAGATTATTATCGAGACTGTACATACAATGTAATCTATTTTGTAGGATTCATATATAATAACAATAATTATCACATTTTATTATGGGCCAGCTCTTAACCTGCGCCTAAAGGCTTACGAGGTTATTTACGTAACTGCATATTTTGGATTTGATAAATTAGTAGAGAAAAACGAGGTATTGGTATAAAATTAAGATATGCCAATATTGAGTTACTGAGTTCTGAGTACAATAATATTGCCGGCACATATCACAGCACATAACAGAAGTTATGATTTTATCAAAATTTGTCATAAATTTTAACCTTTGATATTATAGAAATGAATCAGTCTTTTCTGGTTTTAGATGATGAAATAGAGGTTTTGACTGTGGTCGCCGCCTTATCATTGTTTTGAATTACTTCAGACACGGTCATATCTAATTTAATACGAAATTGTTTGCCCCGCCACATAACCGTGGTACCACACAGACAAGCCCATACCCAGATTGGCAGAGTTAGCAATTCCCTTCCTATCCAAGCTGTGATCCATTGTATGATTCCTCGGTGCTTCTGGTTTACTGTTGGCCGTGCAAAGGAAGGGGTATTGGCATCAAGTTCAATTGATGTCCCGGAATGGAGCTTAGAAAAACTTAGTTTATCGATGAACATCCATATACAAAGACTCAATATCCACGCCAATAAAAAACTTGACCAAGAGTGTGGCATACAAAATGATTTTCGAAACCATGGCAAAGATGTTAATGCAAATGCACCATAGGCAGAGCAGAGAAAAGGCTCTACTCCTGGCTCTACTAAAGTCGCCAGTGGGACGGTCCACTTTCTGACACGAAGCCAGCGGACTCGGCGGCCTATATACTCTGGTATAGACATCTCAATCATTGGCTGTATAGCAAGATCTCCAAAAACTATTCCATGCTTGAGAAACTTTCGCCCGGGTCCCTCTTCCCGGACCTTTTGACTCCATAAAGCTTCTCCAATAAGATGATCTTCGCATATGTTCTCTGAAAAATAATCCAAGCCAGGATAGCAAAATTTATCACGTGTCACATAGTCAAGGTGGGACTTTCGAAACATATTTGACTTGCCAACAATACATGGGGCCACAGAAACAGTGTTGATTGCAGTGTAAAATTTTGCATGGGATGAGCTCATGAACATTTCCTCTAATCGCGCACCGAAGTTTCGAAAATTAATATCAGTTACGGAGACTCTCTGAAGCCCTGTGAAACTACTGTGGTTTGTATTGAAATTGGATGATATTCCGTTGAACTTATTTTCTGACATGTTATACGAAGAGCAAGCTTCATCGTTCAAATCTGGATCTACTCTGTTGACAACAATTGGTAATTGGTGGACTAATTTATATGGGGCTGCTCGAGAACCATTAGTCCTGAAGCCACAAAGCTTATCCACCATTCTACCAGCAACACCAGTCCCAACCCACACGTTACAGTCAAGGATCCAAATGATATCACTTTTGGCCTCTCTGTAAGCTCGACTCAAATTTCTGATTTTTGGGTTTGGGCCGAGTATAGATTTTTCAGAGGTGCACCGATTCAGGTTTTCATCATCTTCTTCAATATAGATTCTTGCATCGAGTCTCGAAAACTCGGTTAGTAGGCGTTGCAGAAGAGGGAAGGCAGGATCTTTTTTGGTGGCTATACAAAAATAAATGGATAATTTTTCCCGTGGATAGTTCTGGCGAAAAGTTGCAACTAGACACTCATATAGATATGGCTCAAGCCCTTTCACGGGCCGGAGTACAGTAACATGTGGTACATCGTCAAGCTCAAGTGTTGGAGAAACAGCTGGTTTTGGAATAAAGGAATAGTGACGATATCTTACAATTGGGTCATTAGAAGGCTAGTATATAAATGGCGGTTAACGTACAACTGTAATAAGCCTAGTGACTGGACAGCAATAATAAATAAATACCAAATTCCGCAAATCAAAGAAATCCAAAATCTGAGTTGCGATATTTCAACATACGTACAAACTGCCTCACCAGCAGCATTGTATGAGAAAATTGACATTAGTGAAAAGTCGGTCATTCATGAGGTGAGACGCTAGTAATGTTTTCTTAGTAAGAAGAAATTGATTTTGGGCCCGCAAAGATCAGTCACCTGCATATCAGTTTTTTCAATTTTTTTCAAAACCAATAATAAAAATTTACTCGCAATCACATTGTAGTTCAACATTTCTTCTCTCATCCCAAGTAAAAATGGAATAGAAAATATTGTAAGTTGACAACTCTTTGCATTATCTACTCTCGAATTCATGAAAATCCATTCTGTGATGAAAAATCCTTAAGCTTAGGAGAATGACTTCTGACTTTATGTCGTTCTCTTATGCTAGCTCAATTCTCTTAGAGAAGACTACAACGGTATCTGAATTTTTGCGATGGATTTCATCTGTTCTATAAATGCTATCTCGGGGGAAAAAAAAAAACGCTAACACAACAGTTTCTCCTAATTACGTTGCTTTCTGGCATAGATCAAAAGCTGATTAGAATGGCAAATTCTGCTCAGCCAGATCAAATCTCCTCACAACCGAAACCTCGGCCTTTGAACTTTTCTCAACGACTCAATAAGATATATGCACTTCCAGCTCCACTTAGAACTTTTCCACTCCCCTCTTTTGTGCCGCACAACCCTCTTTCTTTGTTTCAAATTCTCTTGACCTGGTTCTCACAGATTTTCAATCCAAAGTTATCTCACGTTATTCCTGCTTACCAAGGATGGTACTCACCCGAAACTCGTTCAGTTCATGTCACAGACACAAGAGCTGTACGGGGGCTCTGGGAACAAGGGTTTTACGGAAAGGGAAGTTTGAGCCGTAGCGAGCCTAACTGGTTTGATGCAGAAAAATCCCGTAAAGATAAAAAAAATCCATTGACCAGTGAAGAGTTTACTCGCAAGAGGAGAGCAGAACGTCAAAAATTAAAGTGGGAAAGAGCCCGGAAAGAGAGGCTCGCTATCGATCAACAACTATCTGAGGAAGCAGCATCGATTCGCAATATTGGCAAGCCCAAAATATCTACTTCTTCCATTGAAGAATCAGAAGCTACTAAATCTAATTCATTTTCAATCGTTAAACTTCTGCCACCTATTGGCCCCATGGAGCTACTACAACTTCCAAACTCGCAAACTGATCTTGATAATCTAATTAAGGGCAAATATCAGAACTCATTCGACAAAGTTTTTTCTAATAGACTCCCTAACACACTTAAACAGAAAGGTTTTTGCATATCCGCGATTGATTCACAGGTTGCTATAGAACTAGATCAGGTCATCTCTAAACCTCCCAAAGTATTAGAAACAGATCTTATCAATTTTTCGCAATGTGTTTCGGTGAAAAATCTGATGCCTAGCTCTGAAATAAAAAGAAGTGCAGAAGACTCTTTGACAGCTTTTGACCTGGATATCAAAAGTAACGTTCTTGCTTCTTCTCAGAGATCTGACGTCACAGAAAGTAATAAATTAGCGTTAAAAGACATATGTATGATCAAGACGTCATCAGACCCTACCAAAGAATGTCGTAGTAGCTTACGATTTTCTGACCAAAATCAATCTTTAACATTATCAGAGTCGGCTAAACCCAAACAAGTTGATAATGTATCAATAAAGGAAGATAACTTAGATTTAGTTAAGAATGAAGAACATCTTCAACTCACCCTTGAAGAAGCCTTCTTTCTTTCTTACGCACTTGGGTGTTTTCAAGTTCTTGACCCCATCACCCAATCTACGATACCAAACCAAAGTCTATTCAATCTCTTTAGACAGAGCTCATCTGTTCCACCAAAAACTATTCAAACTTCTTCTCCAGATGATTCTTTTATGATAAACTATGTCGTTTATCATCACTTCCGCTCTCTGGGCTGGGTCGTTAGATCGGGAGTCAAGTTCTCTGTCGACTACATGCTCTACAATCGTGGTCCAGTTTTTTCTCATGCCGAATTCTCAGTTCTTATTCTTCCCTCTTACAATGATCCCTACTGGAGTAGCACTCCTTTATTAAATGAATATTCATTACGCAAGCAATATCGCAGCTGGGCGTGGATGAGTTGCATTAACCGAGTTATATCTCAGGTCAAAAAGACCCTCGTATTGTGCTATGTCGATATTCCAAAACCACTATCAAATGAGGAAGAAAATTTTATGAATCTTGATGCTGTACTCGCAAGGTACAAAATTAGGGAGTTCATTTTGAGTAGATTTCTCACAAACAGAATGAGAGCTTGATGGCAGTTCAAACTAATGATCAGCCTAATACTGCTCAATTGAAAACTTATCTTTTTACAATCCCATCGATCTCATGCCAAAAACCTAAGCTGACTAATTCTCTATCCATAATGCAATTTATGGCTAGCAATGTCAAAATTTTCTATGCGATCTTGTGAGTTTCATCTATCAAGTAAATTCTGATCAAATTGTTTTTCAAAAAAATTATTCTCTCAACTTTCATCAAACGCAGTATTATGAAATTAGTAACTGGCAAAGCTTCAAAAACATCAGAAGATGCATTTTACACAAGAAAACAACATCTTCATCAAAATCTGTCAGATACCATTGTGTTGTTTACATAATTTAATGTCCAGATTTTCTTTGAAGCTTAATTATTGAGACAGTCCACAAATAACCTTACTCATTATGAAGATAAGCCTCTTTCCCACCAGAATTCAAATTCGTCGGTGCTTTTAACATTCTAGAATATAAATATTCCAGGAAAACTTAAAGACGTACCAAATTTTGACTTTGTAAGGCGTCAAATGCTGATGAGGGCTTTGTTTCAAGACACAGTTCGGCATTTCCCTTTTCTTAGAAGACGAGTCAAGTGCGAGAAGCTTATGATCTGAGGTCGAAGAAGATTCACTCAGTGATAAGAAGCTATTGATTTATTAACTTTGGGCTTTGGCATGGGAAGTTAACTCAGTATCACAAGCGAGATGATGGTGCCTCTGGCGATCATTGGGCCCATAGCCTCTCTGATAAGAAAATTTGGCACTCGCAGAGATCTCAAACCCATTTGCTCTAGCAAATTTTAAAATACACTTGAATTTATTTGCACTTCCCCTTGAATATAATTCTCAGGTACCGTAAATTCTAAATCACTTTCTGTGTTATCAGATGATAGACCACTCAAAATTATGTGTTCAAAGGTATTGCTGAAAATCGAACATTCTCCTCTGGAAATTTCATTTTGTATTCTCCATTAATTCGCAAGTTGATTAGTTTTAAATGCTATCGGCATCTTTTCGATCATATCAAGCCTGAGACTGTTTACTCTATCCAGCGTCGAGCTACAAGAAATTACACAAACAGCCGAAGGGTTCATACTTATTGTGGTGATATCAAGCCATGATTATCCAATCGAATAAAGTAAATTTTGTGAAGATTTGGGCATGCACTAACTAGGCTGTGCCAGTTTTGATGGTTCAAGTGATGGGTTGGATGTATATTAAACATTGTATCATAAATTTAGACGATAGTTTGAACCGCAGTATTTAAGTATATTTGCTAAGAGAAGATACACACCCAGTTAAAATTTTCAAATTTCAATGGGATGACGCCCCCAGGCACACACCCCTGGCTATTAAAGACTTTCTCGCATCAAAAAAATTTTGCTCATGGCAGCCAGCAAAATGTCAAGTTGTGAATCCTATAAAATACCCTTTGAGTAAGTTGCAGAGGTGATTAGGGCGATGTCCTGAAATCATCAGGGAAGTCGAAGAATTTTGGGAAATGGTGAAAAATACATAGAGTGTAATTCTGGCAAGATTTTTACTAAATACTTGCACAGTCAATAATGAAGCGAATTAAAGCAGTAGTGGATATAAAGGGTGGGAATTCAATTTATCATAGCTTCAAAATAGGTGCTGAATCTGCGCGTGTGCTGAACACAAGAGAAGTCATGTTCTTCTATTTGACAAAATAAGTACAAATAGACACATTTCGAATGAGAAAAATATTGTATTTTTCAAGTAGTAGCAAGGAAAGATATGACATGTGCTTTATAGTGCCAGAACATTTTGACGTGCTCCATGCTCGCAAAGCAGATAGTTTTTTCGAACACATGGCTCTGAATGTCCAAGTTAAATTATTTTACTGATCAGTGAGCCTAACAACTTGATTTTAAATGTCATCTAAGTATCAATTTCTAATTTATCTCGCGATAAACGATTAGTAAAAAAGATTGATAGATGGATTTCTTGTCAATTTATTACCACGGGAACTAATGTAAATTGTATCCTCCAATTTCGTAGTCCATGGTCGGCAAACAAATCTTAATAAGCAACTACTCGCTAAAATTTGCACACGGATGAGTGTAGGTTGAGGCTCATTGTAACCCGGGATCTTGGTTTTCAAAGAGATTCTTAGCTAATTTTCTTTTGTATAATTCATAATAATGGTACTCACAATAAAATGTAAATTATGGCTCTTAAAAGTGTCGTGAAAATAAGTGTAAAAGAGTATTATAGCGTATTTTCAAAGTAAGATTTGACTATTTTTTTTTCCTTGTTAAGACTACAAGATTTGATAGCCTCAGGCTTAGAGCGAGGCAATTACATTTCCGAGGGACGGAACATGATTTTACCGAACGAAACCCATAAATTTCATATACAATACTTGTAATCATCACAGATACCCTCTGAAATATACATAGTTTGAAGATAATCAAGGAGCTAGCATCCATTCTCTGATCATCTAACTAGCTATGGACGATACTGAGAGGAGAGCCGTTAAGCGCTCGCGCTTCGATCAAGTTGAACCAGAGCCGAAAAGAGCTTCCAGGTTCGATAGAAGATCACGATCACCAGCTGCCAAAAAATCCGAAAGTAGACGCAGTAAGAGTCCTTGCAGGGATAATGGTCAAAAAGAAACTCCTGATCCTGCGAGAAAGATCGATGCTGCAGCCGCTGCTGGTAGACTACCATTGATGAATACCTTCACTGCTTTTGAGAGCTAACGATAAATAGCTGCCGCTGCTGCAAAGATAAATGCTCAGATTCAAGCGAAAAAAGGTATACAACATGTCGATGTCCCTCCGATCAGGTCTACTCTAAGCCCAACCCCTGCGTCAATTGCATCCCCAAAAGCTGTTAGCTCCAATAATAGCACAAGCTTGGTGAACGGTGAGATGTACATTGCAGACGGGGACTACATACGAGATATTGAAGTCAACGACCTTCGAAATCGTTATACACTGACCAAAGGTTCCACACAGAAAATGGTAAATATTCCTAGTGTCATATTCCACTAATAATTCAGGCACTTTATAAATAAAGTTCATCTTTTCTTAACCTCAATTTATGGGAATTTTTAAGCTTACCATCACGAAGCTTCACAGCTTTAGCACACAAACCCCTCTTTGGCATCTGCTGACTCCCGATTCGTGAAATCTAGATCAAGGAAGAGACCGGAGCTGGTACGCTATACATTCTTACAACTTCCCATTTGAAATAGTTCTCTTGTTGACTTTTTAAGATGTCACAACACGTGGAAATTATTACCCTGACAAAAGCATGGCTACCACTGCTGTAAGAATCAAATTCCAATCTTGGAGCAGCCCTAATGATGTTTAGAATCCACCTCTGTACCTTCACGTAACGAGTACAAGCAAACAGGGACTCGAACAAGCTGTAGCCAAAATTGAAGAACTTATGAAACAAGAGCTTCCGAATCTAGTTGATGAACGACGTTTTAGACGAAGGGAGCCAGAGCAAGTTGAAAGAGATGAGTTTGGAAGGGTATGTAATCAATTCTAGCTGGATAAATCACTAAAACTTGCAGCGCAAATGGCCTGAAGAGAAGATACCGATTGAATTTGAGCCCATTCCAGGATTTAATCTTCGTGCTCAGGTAGTGGGTCATGGTGGAGCTTATGTAAAGCATATTCAACAAGAAACGAGGTGTCGAGTTCAGATTAAAGGCCGAGGATCTGGATTTATGGAACATGGTACTGGTCAGGAAAGTGACGAGCCCATGTACCTACACGTTGCAGGGCCTGATCCAACTGAAGTTCAGAAAGCCAAAGAGCTCTGCGAAGACCTTTTAAAAAATGTTCGAGAACAATATGAAGAATTTAAAAGTCGTCCACAGCAGCAACGCCCATATGGTGGGACCACAGGTTATGGAGGTGAACGAGGTTACGGTGATCGCGCTCCTGAAAGATCTGGCTATGGGGTCTACGCGGGTGCGTATGGAAGTTCTGCACCAGCTTCCGGAGCAATGACAGTTCCTTCGGCACCTGGGGCTACAAACTCAAATGCCACGGCTGACTACGCCACTCAATATGCACAGTATTACGGAGCTGGTGCTGATCCATATGCTGCATATGGGGGGTATGCAGCATACGTACAATATTATCAGCAATACATGGCTGCGGCTACAGCTCATCAGCAGCAGAATTTGGATCCTGCTACTTCATCGGCACCACCCCCACCACCTAGTGAAGCACCACCACCACCTCCTCCTGCTTCTGCTCCAGGTGCCGGAAACTATAGTGCTGTAAGTCAACTCTACAATTGGAACTCTTGACTTCACTTACACCCAATCAGGTACCTCCTCCGCCAGGAATATGAGAATTATGGTCTTAAATTAATTACATTAAACCCCTCTCTGTACTAATTATTGATAAAAGTCCAGCAATTAACCCAGCTGAGGGTCATTTCAAGATCTTAGGAGTTATTTAACGTATTATTGCAGACCTATAAATTCAAAACATATCTAGTTAGTCATTCAAAATAAATTTCTTCTTCATTTGACATTGATCAACAATTGCGACGAACTATGATTTGCTTAATCAATTTTTATAATTTCTTCACTTAATCCATTCAGCCAGTCTTCATCAATCTCTGTGCGCTGGTCCACGTCTACGTCCTCAAATGACAATTTTTGTCCGTAACATATGCATAGCTCTTCTCCTGCCTTAATTTCCCGCAGTGTTGTGTACTTAATAATCTTATTTTCGACATCACGCTCCCAACCAACGTTCTGTCGCATTGAGCTATGATTAAACATTGAGCCTAGGCCTAGAATAATAGCTTGAGTTTGCAACACAGTAATTTTATTACGGTTATTTTGATGTTGGTTCTTGTGGTAAGGCCAGTTACTATTAAAAATTAGAATCTAAAATCGAGTATCAACACGTATGGTGTTGATAAGTTTGGTTTATATACTATGTGTAGTTGTACAACTCCGTATTGCGGATGTGCTCGTTTTCTTTCGGATCCATAACAAGAACTGGGGATACCTCAATGATAAATTGTGCTGGAATGTCACTGCTAGCAAATATTCCTCTACCTAAGCGGTTGATAAGTCAGTCATCTACGAATCGAAAATTATATATTATCATTATCTTTGATGGAATTGGGTCACTTAAAGGCACCTTTGGGTGTGTTCGAAATTAGCATGAGATTGGGTGAACGTATGAGAGGTGTTTTTATTGCCTCTGTGATTTTTAAATTTCCAGATGACATGATCACAGATATGACGAATATTATAAAGTAAAAAGATATACAGTCGTGTATGTCAAAAATGCTTCTATAATCGGTAAAAAAATTCCTTCTGAATTTAACTATCCGAGATGAAAATCTCGTAACCTCAACCACCAAGTCAGCTATGGCGCAGTTGCGCTCTCCTGCTAGTTTTGACTCATCTAGAGAGCCTCATTTAGTATCACTCAAAGTTCTTCGGTATTGATTTCTATGTGTCTTCTACTTTTCGTTGTTAACTCTTGTAGACTTTCACGACCGTCCCTTTCTGTCCAGCAACCTCTTCCTTCTTCATCCGATCCGTTACTTTCTTCTTCATCTTATGCATATCCACTATCAAATACTTATAATGATAATTTTATTTTATCTCCCTTACTTACACTCCCCCCAGCTTTTGGGTACGTGTACGTTGGAGAGACATTCTCATGTACTCTCTGTGCTAACAATGAAATCTTGCCCAACTCTTCCACTGGCAAATCTATAAATGCTGTACGAATGGAAGCTGAAATGAAAACACCAAGCTCCACAACTCCCATTAAGCTTTCTCTTTCCCCCGAACTGTTACCTTCAGATATAGAGAAGGTACAAGATGATAGTGAAATAAAAGGATACGATCTTGCACCTGGACAGAGCCTACAAAAACTTGTACAGTTCGAACTCACTGAAGAAGGAAGTCATGTTCTCGCTGTATCAGTCACATATTCAGAAATCACTTCAACAAGCGGGCGGGTTCGAACCTTTAGGAAACTATATCAATTTGCATGTAAGAATAGTTTGGTTGTTAGATCGAAAACTAGTCCTCTACCTTCGGTTGATCTAAAATGTTGGGCATTAGAGGCACAACTTGAAAATCGTGGAGAGGATACGATCGTGCTTGAAACCGTAGAGTTGAATAATAGAAAAGGCTTCAAAGTTAAAAGCCTGAACTGGGACGCAAATCCTCAAGAAAAAATCATGGGAAGTCCAAAACTGATGCCTGGAGATGTGCAACAGATATGCTTCTATGTAGAGGAAAATAAAGAACAAGATTCAAATGATGGAAAGCTTATCTTTGGAACTCTATCTGTCAGATGGAGAGGAGCTATGGGAAACAAAGGCCATTTATCAACAGATCCCCTTGGGACGAGGGGTAATTAGAAAATTGTTTTCTTATGAATAATAAATAGCATTAGGGGCTTTAGTACCTCTTTGACACTAATTCAAGCTCAAATTTTCCTGGCTCGCCTCATTGAACAAGCACCTCTTCACAGATCAAAACTGCAAGATTTTGTAGCAATTTCACAATGATTTGGATATTTGAGGTCGGTAGTTATGTTGAATGGACAATCCCAATTTTAGTCCCGAGTTACTCTAGCCAGATGGGTATAACCCTATGTATCAGTGATACCGGAAAATATATCCCCGAGGAAATTATTTGGTGTTGAGATTTTTAATGCATCGCTTATTAAATTAAAGAAACGTTTCTCGAAGATTTAGGAGCTCATACACAGTTACGTGCAAAAAGAATCATTAACCTTGATTTTTCCCGATCTTTGGGTCTTACAACCTGCAAAAATACCCGAAGTTCAATTCTAATTGCTAATCATGAATCTTTTGAAGTCACTTGTTTTAGAAAAGGTTCTTTCAGGACCGAGTAAAAGTAAAAAATAGTTTCCAGGAGGGTGTTGCGGGATCAGTTGGTGTCGATTACGACAGAGCAAGTCCAGATGAAATTAAGTTAATTATCTAAAATCTAGAAAAAGAAGCTGTAATGTTACTTGCTACTACTACTTTAATACAAACAAGAGGGGGTCGACGACTCAACACCTGTACGTGGTGTCCCCTGCGAACCTCCAGCCCTCTATAGAGGGTTTGCAGAGCTAAGATTAAGTCACATACCTCATCAACTTTGAGCTGAGTTCACCTCCTCCCCTCAAAGATACTCTACCGTTAACCAAAGACAAAATGATGACGACAATGACACTAAGTAAGAGGAGGGATATTGGGTACAAAACGCTATAACGGCGGTAAGAGAGACCCTCGTCACAATTCAACATGTGCTGCCCACCGGAGCGACGAATAAAAAGTCCACGAAATCTAAGTCCGAGACCCTTCTGTCCTCAACTGCGGCAGATTTCGAGTCATCAACAGATTTGTCCTCACCAATCATATAACCCGTTATACTAGCCAGGAGGGCTCTTCAAGATACATGAGTTACTCGATCACCCCAGTTCCGTTATGATTCTTGAGAGCTAGGCTAGGCTATTCCACAGCCAACTCTCTTTTTCAAGACTTTTCTGATACCCTATCACGACTTTCGATTTATCCCGAGGCATGAATCAAGGGAGGAGTTAGGGAAAGGCTAGGAAGGGGAAGAGAGAACTTCTTAGATATATACAGGTCTGCTGCGCTCGGCTGGACGGCCTCTCCGGACGCTTCAGAAGGGTAGCTATGTCTTCGGATTTAGTCCTGACGTCGGTACTGGGGGAGCCCCGCACCCAGTAGTTTTTGGTGGTTTTTTCCCGGCAGCTACACAACCGAAAATGGCCTTCGTTTGGTTGGCTGGAGAGGGGAGATAATGAAGGGCTAAGAGCTCCTTTAAGTGTGTATTCAAATGAAGACTCGTAGGGGTATTACTGCTGGACAGAGGCTGTGGAAGAGGCATAGGAGGGTGTATACTAACCAAGGTATAGGTATGCCTGGCCTGTAGGCAGAGAGCACCTACATTTGTTAAACAGTCTAGGACGCAAATAGCACAATAAAAAAAAATACATACATACATACAAGATTGCGATCTGCAATTATTCGCAGGGTTATGTTTTCAGTTACCACTTTCTACTAGTCCCGTAACAGAGGGTTACGATTCTTTTCAACCAATTTCCTATACTAGTCATAATATCCACGAAATCTCTAGTATTACTCGACAAAGATCTTATAAAATATAACTCTATAATATATAAACCCTTGAAATCAACATTTGAATATTTTAAGTGCTTTGTATATCTATCTTTAGCTGTCTTCAATGCATCCACTCTCTTTGGTATAATGAAAATTAAACTCTGAACATATTCGACTTCAATGAATCCCAGAACTTCGAGAAATTGAGAGAAGAGCTCGTTGGAATTTCTAGGGTGATTAGGGAGAGTTTGAAGACGAGGTTAAGCTTTTGCTAATAGATACTAGAAAAGATACCACTCCACCATTGGGATAGCGCTGTTAAGAATCGAATTTAAAATGATATAAATACCAACAACACCCCTACCTGCAAGTGAGACCACCGGACGAGCTATTTAGTGACCTTAGACTTACTACCTGTTTGCACTTTGAGGGACAGGGTTTGTTGCTCGAGGACTTACTTCTAATAAGTCGTAGCGATAGTCTGACAAGAGTTAATAGCGCTGCCAGAAAATATATCATTCCACCATTAGATCAGCTCTGTTGAGAATCGAACTTAATATGATTTAAATACCAACAACGCTCGGTCGGATTCGTGTTTGGCGATTGTGGGGGCCAAAACAAAAAACAGATATTTGCCTCTTCCAACCATTTTTTGGTTAATTGAGTCATGTACTTTGGATCATTATCATGCTGAAAGATCCATCTGTCTTCTAAGTCCTGTGTATGAAATGTTTGTACCAGTTCATGTGCCATAATCTTCTTGTATTTCGTTGCGGTCATAGTTCCTGTCACACGTGTGATGTTTCCAACTCTTTTGACGCTCATACAACCCCAAAAGAAGACGTATCCACCACCATTTCTGATGGCGGGAGTGATAGTTTGAAGCTCAAGACTAGATCCAGCATTTTCCCAGAACAATTTCCGACCATCTGAGCCCAATAGATTGAAATTGAATTCATCAGAAAACATCACCCCAGCTCAATCATAAACAGTCTTGTGTTTAAGTTCCTTAGCTCATGCATACCGAAACTGACGGTGTCTTTTAGATAAGAGAGGCTTCCGGAGCTTAGGTGCAGCCATCAAATCGCGTCCTCGAAGGGATCTACAGATGGTTAATCCCTTGATATAATTTTAAGCTAAAAGAAGAGAGTGTGTATGATGTAAAACGGTCTCGACATTCTCAAATTTTTGAGTATTGAGTACAGATGGAGTAAAGTACGACTTTAGATACAGTGAGTAGTCTTCAATAATGCGATATATGACTGCTATACTGGATAAATCTTACAACATCTCGACGACTCATTGAAATCTTATAATTCTACACTCATGTAAATTTTAAGTCATTTCTCCACAAGTGAGGTATTATTTCCTTCGAAATTAATGATTAATTGCATTAATTGGAGAGGCTAACATTCTTTATGTCAGTTTCGCATTTTTTGAAGGCCACTGAATTAAGCCCCTTAATGCTTGTGAACATTTTCTGGATCATGTGATTTCAACCTCAACCAATTACCTGTTTCTTCTGTATCCCATACCATTAGAATAGAAAAAGGAATTAAAGAACAAAATTCCCTGAATCAAGCATTGCTTGAGCTAGTGAAATGTATCTGGCTTTGCAGCGGACATCGATTTAGACATCTCTTGAAAACTGATTCTTCTTCTACCAATCAAATTCATTACTTTTAGTGTTGTCAAGATGAGCCCCGTTTTGGTAAGTCCTCAACAGCGAAACAGCGACATAAAGGTAAAATCGATCGGTACCCTTGAAATAGTAGGCTTCAACTGAAACCATCTCTTGTTGAACGGACCCTAAATTTAAAAATGTGCCATTCATGTCACACACCCTACAAGAATATCATATAATCGCCCGAGATAATTGATTTTATAAATATGCGACTTGCTACTCAGAAACCATCGGAGATATGCTATAATCTCCTAACGTTGAGAATCTCAGGTGTTGATCGTATCGCTCAAAACCAGATTTATCACTAAGGGTAGCAGAAAAACAAGAAAATTTGGCGGCGTGATGATAATCAGTTTGTCTCTGCAACACTCCTTTTAGGTGAAATAAATGACAAGTATAGTTCTGGAATTTTTTCTATATCCGATTTCCGAGCTTTGAGCATTACATCAGTGCCTCTATATTAAATCCCGCGATGACTACGAGGGAAATAGCGATTGATGCGACTTTTGGAACTTATAATGCAGGTATGAGCTTATTCGCCGTGCTTGCTGAGTTAGATGGGGCCGGAGTCCCATTAACATACCTATTTGTGGAAAGTTTTGGATCAAGTGAGCCTACTGTATCTGGAAACGTGACGTAAGTTCTCGTTAAGTTTCTCGAAATATTGCGGCTCTCAGGTTGATCTCCGTCGTTTGTGGGGTATGATAAGAATAAGTCAGAAATAAACGCTATTCAGGAGGTATGGCCTTTAACTAATGTTCAACTTTGTTTCTGGCATGGTAAACGTGATATTCGCACCAAATTGCAAGATTCTTCAAAGAAAAATACCCAAAAACATTGCTTTCATGATGAAGCAAGAAACTTGATTCCTAGTGTCGAGATATGTTGTGGCTCTCATCCGATAAATCGATCAGAGCATCAG
>JAHYSP010008961.1:6122-17885 GCA_019455505.1 Pleochaeta shiraiana | reverse complement strand
AAAAAAAAAAAAAAAAAAAAAAAAAAAAAAAAAAAAACTGCAACCCCAGCCAGGCTACGTCTCCCCCTCGTAACAAAAGAGGCCAATTTGATCCAATCCATCACCACCGTATTGGAGTTGGGTACCCTCAAATTACTCATTGGATGACTTCTACATGACCAAGTATGTAAGTAGTAGTATGACGAATAGGTCTCTGAACCATATTCATCTGGACTGATCGTGGTTAGCTTAATGATATGGGTGCTAGGGAATTGTGCTGAGAGATGAAGACAAAACAGACCGCGAGACTGATTGGAGACTCTTATCGAAGTGAGGACGCCACTCTGCCAGGACCATGAGGAGGTGCAGAGTTGGATTTGTGGCCCTTGATGTTATGATGTATATAACAATAATAAGACATTTTTGTATGTTATTGACGGGAGTAGAAAAGAAATCAGAGAGAGTTTATCTACAAGTATTAAAGAGCTTTACATTACAGATACTATCGTGTGATATCGAAGCCCCGAGACTTAGACGACTTGTCATCTATTTACTTATTTCCAATTAATTATTTTATCTTTGAGTATACTTCTTGAAACCTCATGAACACTTAATCTCATTTTATTTTATTTTTTTTAAAAAAAAAAAAAAATCATATCACATGTTATTATGATAACAGCAAGGCAATTGGATTAATCGACTAGAACCATCAATATTTCAAAAACAATTTTTTTAGCATCAAGTAATTTTGCTGTAATTTCTTTCGAGGAGAATTTTGAAACATGACGAGATTGGAATAGGCTATAATATAATTATGATTATGTTGCCGGGAGCTAGGAATCCAGCAGTCACGTAATGTAGTATTTAGTGTCAGTAAATGAACTATGATAAATCTGATTAATAGACTACTCCGGAAAGAAATAACCGGCCATTATCTATTCATCGATAATGTATAGTTGTAGCTGAATCAATAGAATTATGGGAAAATATAATCTTTTTTTGGTATTGCTTTCGTGCTTGACCGATTCGGTTTTCGCCACTGAAAGTTTTATATTATTGCACCTAGAATCAAGCAAGCATTTTTCTCGACTATGTGCATTCATTTCTTGGTCTTTAGTTCATGCTTTTTAACGGGTTGTATCTGTAAGTCCGTCAATGAGATATATTTACTCAAGGAATCAGGATCAACTATATCCCTTTTCTCGGTATAAATAAGGTTTGAGTGTAGAAGCTTCAATTCTTCTCAGGCTTACCAGTCTTAGCTATTGTTGTGAGGTGGTTCAATGTGCTCAAAATCGACAGAGTACCATCTAGAATTTGATATCTGACTCCAAGTATGGACTCAAACTCTGAGAAAGCTTGTGGAAATTGACTTTAGGGCAAGTCAAAGCTCATAGATGTCGACAATTGATTTGTGAGATTGTTTTATCAGCATAAATTCGGCTTTATAATCCCTTAACTTTAGCCTGTCTGATTCTATCATTTTTATCATCCACTGCTCTTTAAAAAGCCAACTACACCTCCACAATATCCCACAAGTTTTCCGATTCTCTGGCCTTCATTTAGCTGCGTTCCACGCCATTCCTGTAACGCTTGAACGACACCTTTGTCGTGAGTAATCGAGTCAAAATGAAGACGTAGAAAAACAGACATCCATGCCTGAATAAGTTCATAGTCTCGTTTTTTTTGTAGGCGATGAGTGAGAGCTTTGATAAAGGGTACAAACTCTTCATTGGGGGTCAATGAGCGGATTTCTAGATCAGCGGCTGATGGAGAGAGGGTTTTGAGGTGCTCGACAAAGGATGTATCTTTTCAAGTCAGAAAAAGTTACAAAGGAACGGAGGAAATCTTACAATCACCTGTCTCGTGACCACTCCTCAAGCTAGAGGTAAATCTGCTTTCATGTACAAGATGCCCTAACTTCATAATTCTACTCATCTCCTCAATGTTTTCATTCGACTTATTTTTGTCCAAGCTTTTAAGCAAGGGTTTATCCAGTGATGGTAGAAAGAAGGGTGCCTTTTCAGGTATTTTGGGTGGTTCAACAGGTTTGTTCCGCGATTTAATCACATCAATGTGGAGTAAAGTTTGCCATCTACTTTTAGGTACTAACGACAGTGTCTGTAGATTATCACTCAGCTGTTCTGGCGACAAAGTTAAGCAAGTATCTTCGGAGAATGACTCTTCATCTTCGAAGGCACAATCAAGAAGTGATTGGCCGCCCTCGCCAGAAGCTGTAGGACCAACAGGCTCTATTATTTCATTATCAGAAATTTGTCGAGTGGGAGTATGACTAAAAAGAGTTTTATTGTTCCAAATGTCAATACCTATCTTGCCTTCCAAGGCTGTTGCGAGAAATTCGCCAGTTACAGAGAATGCTAGAGCTGTACACTGAAATTTTGTTCGAATTCCATCAATGAGATGCCCTGTTGGAAGATCCCATACACGAATTGTACAGTCGGATGAGGCTGCAATAATCCAACGGCCATCGTTGGAAAAACAAAAATCATTCACAGTTCCCCTAAGACCCCGCAGCTCTCTGATAGTCTTTTTGGTTTCAATATCAACTACTCGAATAGAAAGATCTTCACAAGTAAGAGCAATGAGGTCATTAGCGGAAAAGTATCTAATTCCGGTTATGGCTGTTAAAGGATACCAACTTAGCTCATCAACAAGATTCCCAGATCGAAAATCCCAAAATTTGATTTTGCCATCTAAGGAGCAGCTGATAACAAATCTATTCAAGTTATCTATAGAAAGGCCGGTTATAGCTTTCTTATGTTTGCCATTTCCTGGAGGGAATCGTGAATTTAACAAGTGATTATTTGCTTCATCGGCAGTTTTTATTTTCCCAACCTTGAGATTTTTCGCTTGTGTTGGGCTCAAATTTGCTGGGTATTTCTGTCTATGAATTCCAGATTGAAGATTGAACATATCAATACCGCCTGCTTCTGAACCGATAACAGCGAACGTACCACATGGACTCACAGCTACACTTTTAACATTACTGCCATCACTAGTCTCAAAGATCCATCGACCAGCTTTCTTTCTACCCCAAAACCAAGTTCGGGCAAATTTATCATCCTTATGACCAGTGACTACGCTCTCCCATCCGGTGATAGCGCTTACAGTGGCGTCAGTGGACTTCTTTCGATTTTGGCATTTTTGCCAAATAGATCGATCCCCAGGGTTTGCGCCTATCCCGCCATCCCGGTTCAGGGACATAGATATGCAAATTATTTCAGGAGCTTTTAAATCCTTCAGACTAAGACTTGATTCGTTTACTAAATTTGAGCCTAGGATCCCCATTTTTTTGGCTTTTTTCCGAATAGCTCCTTGGCTAAGCTCAGTACTTTGACCATCACGTCTCAAACTCCAACCCCAAAGACTTCGGTCAAGACCAGCACTTAAAAGCCACTTTCCTCCAGAGTCCGCACCGTCGAAATCCGATGGCAAAAATAAAAGCTTTGTAACAGGTGCGGCATGCCCACTTCTGGAGTGTAATATACGGGGTATTGGAGAAAAGGTGGCTTCATCAAATATCCAAGACTTCAATGAATTGTCTAGTCCACTAGTTATAAGGACAGGTTGACCAGAGAGGAATTGAACTTTGTTGACGCCCCCGCCGACTGTTGTTCCAGCGTCTGATGGTGGGTTATGAGCTCCTCGAAGTATGCCCATCACTCTTCCACCATTATTGAGGTCCCATAAAGTAACATCTCCATCAGTATGACCGGAAGTAGCCATAACACCTGGTTTTTGGCCGTCCTCACCAGCTCCCAATTCATCAGTTCGAAACGAAATTGACGAAATAATGGAGCTTGTAGATTGAAAGTGTAAAAAAGTGTTGTCAGATCTAACATTGTGTATAACTAAGGCCCCCTGAGAATATGATATTGCTAGAAGAGATAAAGCAGGGGTAGGTTGCATGGCCGTAACAGCACCACAATTTCTAACCGGAGGAAGAATCGTGTAGATCAATTTTCCTGATAAAACATTCCAGATTTCAATGCTACCGTCTTTTCTTCCGGTGAATATTTTGTTTAAGTATGTGGGCATATTACAGATCCCTCCAGTAAGTTCGTTACCACCCTTGACACCTGTGGTAGGAAATAAAGTTGTGTAGTGCTCATATCCATTGGATTTCCAGACTTCAATTCTTGTCAAGCAGCTTGCCACAATCCAGCTACCAAAAATTAAAATCTGTTGAATGGGCTCGTGAGTGTCGGTGGGTATACTCAATTCTGCAATTTTTTTCCCACGCTTAAAAACCCACAGACCTTGAGCAGTGCCAGCTCTCCCCCCCCATGCGGCAAATACCTTGTCTTTCCATGAAATTGTTGCAGTGATATCTTCTGGTGTTTGTGGTCTAGTGAGAAAAATCAACTGTAGTCCTTGCTTCAAGTCGTAAGTCTGTAAACATTTTCCAACGGATGTGGTAATCTGAAAAGTTTTTTTCCCAAGGGGTATTGAGGTAAATGGAACATAAGTTGGAGATACAAGGCCAATAGTCTATAAAAATTAGTACTTAAGAGAGTAAATCTCGAGGGAGCATACTCGGAATGGTGTAAATATCCGCGATTCATGATAGGAGATGCGCGGCAAATTCGTATTGTTGAGCTTCTGTCTCTTTATGGACAGACTTCCATGGTTATTTTCGAGATGAGTATCAGACATTCTATCTCTATGAATTTTAGAGCAAGCCGTCTGTAGAATTTAGTGCGGAAGGCTTTTGCACAACTCAAATCTATGGCAAGTGTTTTATCCCACGCGAAATTTTCGGGATAAGTATTGACGAAGTACCTAATTTGGAACAAAATAATCCAACCTAACCACAGAACGTATAACATGAGTCCGTGTGCCGACCACCCGCCCTGAGATCTGTGCTCACGATCAAGATGACACCTCATTGCATAGAATACTTAAGTATGGGATTTGTTTCCATTGACTATGTATGATAGGAAAGACCAAGGCGTAACCCACTTTACTATTGCTAATTATTTTAGCGCAAGTTACACATACGTAATGATATGATATTACGTGTTCTATCTAATAACGTAACTAGTCTGAGGGATAAATTTGTATCAGAATGGAAGAGCCTAACCATAGTAGTGCGTCGAGTAAACAATTGGACAGAGATTCAGAGTTGTACTCTGACACAGATCCTAGCGCTAAACGTCATTCAACATCCCACAGTACATTGTGCACACCTTCAAACTTCACTTCATTACCTACGCCAAAAACTTCTTGTCCGGGACAAGAAACTAAAGGTAAGAGTTTAGAGAGTATTGCGTTTGAAGATCATATATCAGAAACGGTTCATCGGTGGCCTAATGATTTTGCGAGTGATGGATTTGAGGCAGATAAACTTCAGCAAACCAAGTTCAGCGACCTCAATTCAAGATTAAACCTTCATTCAGAAATTTCTGAAACCAATGATCACATGCCTACATCGTCAGGTCTCACTGTGACTTCTGTAAAAACATCAACTCCGAGCTTGGCTGCCTCAGCAAATGGATCAGAAAACGGTATTATTAAAGACACACCTGACTCATCGTCTCCTTCAAATAATCACTTCAAGAAGTCTGAAGTCAATACATCTTATCAAATTGGAAGCCAGCATATGACCCGACCTCCTCAATTGACTTCTCGGGAAACACCGGTTTCTATTATTGATATGGCGAAAAGAACTGCAATACAAAGAGGAGATGCTGCACGATCTCAACCACTAGGAAGATCAAGAAGTCAAGCCAAGAGACGACCTAGTGGGAGCACTGGTGCAAGTAGCAATAGTCAAAACAGTGAAAGAGATTTATACTATCGAACAACTAGTATTGAGGAAAAAACTACAGCGATTGGGACTATTGGAGTCTGCGCCCTGGACGTAAAGGCTCGCAGCAAACCTAGTCGCAATATTCTGAACCGGCTAATTTCGAAAGGGGAGTTTAAGGTTGTAGTATTTGGTGACAAGGTTATTCTAGATGAAGATATTGAAAACTGGCCAGCTTGTGATTTTCTTATTTCTTTTTTCTCCGATGGCTTTCCCTTGGATAAAGCTATAGCATACGTCAAAGCCCGAAAGCCCTTTTGTGTGAATAATGTACCAATGCAAAAAATTTTATGGGACCGTCGAATTTGCTTAAAGATTTTGGACTACATAAATGTTCCAACTCCAGATAGAGTGGAAGTTAATCGTGATGGGGGTCCCAGTGTACTTACACCGGATATAGCAAAATACCTCAAAGAGACCACAAACATTGTGCTTGATGGGCCAGAAAATAGTTTATCCGATCAATATAAAGCTCCTTGTAAAGTCGAACTGATTGATGATGGCGACACCCTAAATGTAGATGGAGTCATGCTGCCAAAGCCGTTTGTTGAAAAACCTATTAATGGTGAAGACCATAATATCTGCATCTATTATCCCAAGAGTCAAGGTGGTGGAGCCCGTAAACTATTCCGAAAAATTGGCAATAAGAGCTCGGAATGGATAGAGGGTCTTACAGTGCCTCGGGCCATACTTGAGCCTGAAAGCAGCTATCTTTATGAAAAATTCATGAAGGTTGATAATTCAGAGGATGTCAAAGCCTATACGGTTGGTCCAAATTTCTGTCATGCTGAGACTCGAAAATCACCCGTCGTGGACGGTTTAGTACGCCGAAATACTCATGGGAAAGAAATCCGATATATCACCAGTCTTTCAAAAGAGGAATCTGCTATGGCAAGTCGGATTGCAAACAGCTTTGGCCAACGTGTATGTGGCTTCGACCTTTTGCGCACTGATGGAAAGAGTTTTGTCATAGACGTTAACGGTTGGAGCTTTGTGAAAGACAATGATGAATATTATGATCAATGTGCGAGAATTTTGAAAGATATGTTTACACGGGAGAAACAAGCACAGATTGAGGCCTTGCTAGACCCTACTAGCAGTTCATTAAAATCAAATGGACAAAACAATTCCCCAACAAAAACACGAGGAATTAGTCCACCAGTCAAAGAATCATCTAGTTCTTTTTTACCACATAGTAGCAAAAGAAATTCAGTTGGTGAATCATCTGATTTATCAAATTCATCTTCCCCTGGAACATCTCCTCCAAGAGGCCTGGAGAGAAATTTGACAAATAACTCGGTCCCCACCACAATAATGCAGCAATCTTCTGCTACAAGCTTTATCGCTAAATGTTTACCGTCAAACTCATCATCTACCGTCACTCCTGGAGGCACTATTTCAAATGAAATGCCTCCACCCGCTCCAAAGCATACATGGAAACTTAAAGGGATGGTATCCGTTATTCGTCACGCTGATCGCACCCCAAAACAAAAATACAAATTCACATTTCACACAAAACCATTCATTGAACTACTCAAGGGACATCAAGAGGAGGTTTTACTCACTGGTGAAGCTGCACTAGAAAGAGTTATGGTCGCGGTAGATACAGCATTAGAAGAAGGAATTGAAGATAGCGAAAAATTAAGGAATCTCAAAAATGTGTTGGAAAAGAAAGGAGGATGGCTTGGAACAAAAGTTCAGATTAAGCCAATGTTTAGAAAGAAGATTATTAATACAACCTCTGGAAATTCTGTTGACACTACAGCAGAGGAAAAATCCAAATCATTGAGTTCAGAGGGAACTGAGGAAGAATGGAATGAAAATGTTGATGAATCAGAATCAGGTACACTTGATCGTCATGATTCTCTGTCTGGGATAACTCTATCAAGAATCACTGCTGCCGAAAATAGTCTCGTTCTTGATAAACTTCAACTCATCGTCAAGTGGGGAGGAGAACCGACACATTCTGCAAGATATCAATCTCAAGAGCTCGGAGAAAGCATGCGTAAAGATCTCATACTAATGAATCGTGAAGTACTCGATGAAGTCCATATTTTTAGTAGTTCTGAGCGCCGAGTTACAGCGAGTGCACAAATATGGGCAGCTGCATTTACAGATCAAAAAGAAATATCTCAAGGATGCATTAAAATCCGGAAAGATCTTCTTGATGACTCAAACGCTGCTAAAGATGAAATGGATAAGGTTAAAAAAAAGCTGAAGACGTTACTCCGCCGAGGAATATCCGCGCCTCCGCAGTTCGCCTGGCCATCTAATATGCCCGAACCATCTATTGTGCAACGATGTGTCGTACAACTGATGAAATTTCATCGCAAAGTTATGCGTTACAATTTCAACAAGCTTTATGGTACTAACTCATCATCATTCGCTAGTATTGTAAACCAGGTTGATAAAGAAAACTCGAAAGAAAGACCGATATCCTCCCTCATTAACAATTCGATTTCACAAGCAGGGGCAGCAAGTAGTGTACAAGCTCGATGGTGTTGTGGCGAGGATGCAATCTTGTTCAAAGAAAGATGGGAAAAACTGTTCACCGAGTTTTGCGATTGCGAAAAAGTTGACCCAAGTAAAATATCGGAACTCTATGATACAATGAAATTTGATGCGCTACATAACCGCCAGTTTTTGGAGTGGGTCTTTACACCAAGCCGAACTATTTTGGCTGAAGATGAAGATGAAATTTTAGAAGAGTTGAAAAGTTTAGGGAGAGAGAAACAACAACCCAGGGCTAATGAGGATATTTTTGATGATTATGAAACACTCAGTAAGACAGAATCGACTAAAAGTTTGCATCGGCGTATGTTTTACCTTAGACCCATGATTTCTGGAGGTAAAGTTTCTGAAGAACCTCCAGAGCAGTACTTTCGTCTCTTTACCGGTAGTAGTGACACTAAAGCAAAAACTGATGTAAGGCTGGAAAAATTAAGAGAATTGTACAGACTTGCCAAAGTCCTATTTGATTTTATTTGTCCGCAAGAATATGGCATGACTGATGCGGAAAAACTAGAGATTGGGCTTTTAACATCATTACCTTTACTCAAGGTAATTTCTCAGACCTACCTCATTTAAGTAGATACTCACTCGTGTTTAGGAAATTGTTCAGGACTTGGAAGAAATGCAAGCATCAGATGATGCAAAATCATTCATTTACTTCACCAAAGAGTCACATATTTATACTCTTCTCAATTGTATTTTAGAAGGTGGTATAACTACCAAAATCACACGATCTGCTATTCCTGAGCTTGATTATTTGTCTCAAATATGTTTTGAACTTTATGAGAGTGAAAATAAAAATCCCAAAGGTGTTGAAGATATTGCAAAGTATGAATACAGTATTCGAATTGCTATTAGTCCTGGATGCCATACATTTGATCCTCTTGATGTTCAACTTGATAGTAAACACTGCATCAGTTGTGCGCCTAGACGAAGCTTGACGGCTCATAAGGACTGGAAAGAAGTTATTGATACTCTAAGGGCAAAATTTCATCAGTAAAATCCTTATTTCATAACATTAACATCCGATGGCTGACTATAGCAGAATTAAACTCCCAAAAAGTTTTCTTGCCGTAAATCTTAGCGAAAGTCATGCGTTCCACAAGAGGGATAACCAAGGATATGGATCAGAGAAGCCAAAGAATAAAATGTTCGATATCGGTGTTGGTGACGAGTCTGATCATAACGATTAGGCGGCATTCTTCCTATTGTATAAAATAGATTAAAATAAATTAAAACGGGTGTTATAGTTAGTTTATAAAAAGAGATTTAATGGAAGATGAGATTCCAAAGTTTTCTCATTTCGTCTAAAGCTCTAGTTTTCTGAGAAAAAACTATTATTATTATTATTTGTTAGAAGTAAGAAGACTTGGCTTAATGAGCTTTACACAATTCTATTAGAGATGTAGATCTTATCAGGTCTAGTCCTGCATTTGGTTATTTGGTTTATGAGGAGTTGGGGATTGATCGTCATATATATCCTGTACTAGTATTGTTCTTTTGTGTTAAGTTAATTTCGGTTAGTGTGTAAACGTTGGGGGGTTTGTTGTTTAACTAGTGTGAGGCATCCACATGTAATGAGTAACGAGTTTCCTAAAAATATAAGAAAATATCGAATTATCCAATTACTTTTAATATAGTTGATCGATAGATGAAAATTAATATGGGCGGTTTTTAGTCATGTTTCGGAAGTTACAATAAATTTGTTGATTTTAAAATTTTTACACAATTACTCTAGCTACCAAAACTTCTACATGTTTTTACCACACTGGATAAATCTTACTATAACTCAACAAAACCTTCATGAAGATTAATGATGCTAAGCTCAAGATAAATTTAAGTCATTTTTCGAGTGATAAAACGGGGGTTTTTTTTACAAAAATAATCACGATTTGTACAATTTGCTGGGATCTTCGAATCAGGTGACCATGTAGAATTTTTGTGCGCGTAATTCTATTACCTAGTATGACCCCCTCTTGCTTTTATTACTGCCACAACTCTTGATGGCATACTTTCAATTAGTGATTGACATGAATTTTCAGGTATATTTTTCCACACTTCATCAACTCTTTCCATCAATTCATGTATACTACTGGGTGGTTCCGGGTATTCCCCAAGTCGACGTTTGACCAAACACCAGAGATGCTCGATTGGGTTTAAGTCAGGCGATTGAGATGGCCATTTCATTGTGCCTATGCCTATAGAGGCTAGCCAATTCTTTGTGTTCCTGGAAGTATGCTTGGCATCGTTATCTTGTTGAAAAAAATGTGGTTCTTGGCGCCGGAAAATAGCTTATTCGCCAATTCTTCTATCGTTGGGACCAAAGAAGTACTCAGAATGCCTATTAGCTGCTCCGAGTTCATCCTGCCGACCACACGACTCATCCCACAGGCACCAAGCCAGGACATGCATCCCCAAATCATCACGCTGCCACCCCCGAACTTCAGTGTCTCTTCGACTACTTCTGCCGGATAATCACTTGGACTCTTGGACCAGGCATACTTAATGCCATCGCTATTGAGCCTATTGATCTTAGTATCATCTAAACAAATGACTTTTTTCCAATCTTCAAGTGTCCAGTTTTCGTGTTCTAAGGCCCACTGTAATCGGGCTCTCTTGTGCACCTTCGACAGCTTTGGTTTCTTCACCCTTTTAATTGCCCTTAAACCCTGCTCTCTCAAGGCGCGCCTCATGATCATAGATGAAACTTTATCTTCTCTCTCTAGATTGATAGTTCTTGTAGCTTCTATTGCTGTTTTCGTCCCACTATTAGCCACCAAACGAGTCAGAGCTCGCTTGTCTCTTGACGTTAATTTGCTAGGTCGTCCACGCATGGGCGGTGATCTATAATCTAGTAACTTGCTGTAATATTTAGCCACCTTAGATTTACCCCAACCTATAATTTTTGATATTTCTTCTACTATTTTACCCTCATCGAGCAGGATAGTGATGGAGGATATTTGGTCTTGAGAAAGCTTTCTCATCGTGAAAACATTAGAAAAAATTGATCGCAAAACGTTTATGATTGCTTGAACTGATTGCAAGTAGGTTATATAGACGAAAAAGTTAGAGTTTCTGGCTTATTTGGGCATCAATGCAGGTTCTGCATTTTGATGAAATGACGTGCACAAAAATTCTACATGGTCACCTGATTCAAAGATCCCAGTAAATTGTACAAATCGTCATTGTCTTTGTAAAAAAAAACCCGTTTTATCACTCGAAAAATGACTTAAAATTCTCTTGAGCTTAGCATCATTAATCTTCGTGAAGGTTTTGTTGAGTTATAATAAGATTTATCCAATGTGGTAAAAACATGTAGAAATTTTGGTAGCTAGTGTAGTTGTCACGGTTTGAGTATTAAAGCATGAGCGTTTAGGTAGTCAAAGGTAGTTTATAAGTTTCTCTGTCTATCTAAATATGATC
Source organism: Pleochaeta shiraiana (assembly GCA_019455505.1). Taxonomy (NCBI): domain Eukaryota; kingdom Fungi; phylum Ascomycota; class Leotiomycetes; order Helotiales; family Erysiphaceae; genus Pleochaeta; species Pleochaeta shiraiana. The sequence goes on along the minus strand of JAHYSP010008961.1, from coordinate 6,142 downwards.
TATGAGCTAGTTATATACTC
>JAHYSP010008956.1:0-12043 GCA_019455505.1 Pleochaeta shiraiana | reverse complement strand
ATTAGTATAGAAGACCACTTTTCACTGTGCTGCAGTTTAAAGTGACCTAGTTGATTGTGGATTCAGTCGCTGGGAATTGATATTGACATCAAGAAATATTATCAGGTTCACCGAGTGAACCGACAGTTTACGAGACTTTGGTGAATTTTCTGAAGCTTATCGATTACCATTTCCAGACAGTCAGACATATATTTTTTTTTTCTCCGGGTGCTCTTCTATTTTGCTCTTCAGCATGGTTGAGCAGCACTCCATGAGGTAGGCTTGGTAATTCTAAGCGTATGGAAGTAAGAGCGCGTTTTATCAACCATTTCATCAAAACTGAAATTCTGACGAGCCAGATGTTGATAGTAAAAATGTTGAACTTATTCCTTGAGCATGGTGGGGTAAGCTGCACCGTACAAGTCAATTGTATCTCCAACTTTATCACATATCGTCGTAAAAAATTCTAAGCTTGTCATCTAGCTCGTCGTAAAAGCTCCTGCTAAACCTGTTATCTGGGTCACCGTAGGGATTTCTCAGATCCATTAATATCGTAGCTATTCTAATTCTTGCAGGTGAGGGAGTATAGCAGTTAGCAGCTTGAGGGGAATCTGAAGGTTGAGTGGATGAACTGCATATCTGGGAGCGGACTTTTTCAGGTGGTTTTACCAACTTGGGGACACTGAATTTTTGAATGGGGAGGTCTCATTTGAGCATGGGGGTAGTATTGGGGTATTTATGATTGGCAATTACATAAGATAAAGTCGTCTGTTGTCCATCAAAAATTTAGGATTTTAACGCCAGGACTTGTAATCAGTACCTTTTTCCGTGTGCAATTCAAGCTCGTTGGTTGGCCATTAGAGAGACTCATCATACTTGAGCAGGTGGAACAGTTGGTTTGAAACTTGACCTCAAGCACCGACGTAAAAGCCACTATTCTTTAGACTATCTTTGAGCAACCTTCAAATGTTCTTGTTGGCAATCTTACAAATATGTTTCAAGTCCAGCTTTCAACAAAGTTTCTTAAATTGATTCAATAGTGCCTTATCTAACTTCTTGCTTGATTCATAGAGCTCAAGGCAATCAAAAACATGGGTGTTTATAAGCTCAGTTGTTATCTCTTACCCCTCTTGCTGTTACAGGCTGTGCCTGGTTTTACTCAGGAGTACGTAAAGATTCTAGCCAAACACTTCTTTATGAAGATGGGCACAACTTATCTTGTTTGTTTTTTAGATTTTCATTCCTAAGTATGTAGATCGGACAGAACGCTAGTAAAGCTAGCATTAAATCAAAAAAGAAAAAGAAAAGACATAGCCAAGACATAAAGTATATAGGAATCTTCATAGAGCTAATATATTTTTCTTTTCATGTAGAAAATTGACAGCATTTGGCCATCAATTGTTTTTGTTTAATAATTAGATGTTTCGCCTTTCACACTTACACACTTATCTCTAGACCTCCAAGCTATATGTCCATGGCAGCTGCTACTACCCATGACTTATTTCGAAGATCGGCCATCTCGACGTTTACTTCTGATGTTTGGTTTGGGATGATTGAGAGGATATTCTTAATAGTGGACTTTGTTGATTTTTGAGCTTGGAAAATTGGTTTTATCGATCAATTGAGGCTTAAATTGGTAAATTATCGTATGTAATGGACGCAGGCGAAGCAAGCAAAATGTCTAGGAATTAGGACCGATTAACCGTCACCCCTTTTTTTGCGAGTTGTAAGTGCCCTTTAGAGATTCGTCGCCTGACTGCAGACTTCACTATTGGTCACACGACGTCTGATCTGTTAATCCGAGGCACCGCTTGTTTATCTCGTGTCGAGCTTGACCGTGTCAACACTTACCCCAATAAATTAATTTGCTGTTCTGTGATTGTATGACTCGGTATGTCAACTCAACCACTGATCCATGCCGATATTACAAAGGTCATACAATTGATTTCAATTGATATAATTTAAGCAATGAGGGTACTTCAATACGTAGTGGGAACGGTTATTCAGTTTTTGTTGAATTATCTATATTCTCATAACCTTATTTGTATATTTGCTTTTTTTGTTTCAATATTAAGGACCCAGGCTTTGTCCTTCGTCCTATTAGTTCGGGACCGGTGAAGCGGACGGGGGTCATACCAGTAGGTATGCCCAACTCGTTCTCACCATTTATATACATAAAATATGATATTGGATAACGAGAAATTTGGTCACATATTTGGGACCCTGATGCATACAGAATTAAAGATAAAATAAAAAATAATCTGGAAAATATAGATATATGATGGGTCAGCCTAGTGTTCCTCACTATTCTGATATATATATGTTAGAAAATGCTGTCCTCGCTTTCAGCGGAGGACGAGCCAGCAGTTGGAATGTTAAAAATTCTTGTAACTCTGGAAAATTCTGTAACCTCCGACACAATTTGGCCCAAGGAGTTGATTGATGAAATCCTTCATTGTCCTTCTTTTCCTGATCTTACGCGTTAGACTCGCGTGATAGCGGCAGCGTACAAATGTGTAGGAGTCGTCTCTTGCCCACATATGCATTCTAGATTTGAATCTTCATGATGAGAACAGGGGTGATATTCAGCGAAGTCACAGTGCCATGTCCTTGCTGCAATAATCTTCTGCGGAAGCATACTTGACACTCTTTTATTCTGGTGGCTTCCGACGGCACATCTGAAGGTCCAAGTCTTTGTACCGAGTCGGACAGGCCATGGACCACCAACCTTCAATAAGTTGTTTTCGACACTGCTACATTAGACGGCGAATATAAGCAAGCGTAGTGAAAACAAGTTGAATATCTCGAGAAGGTAGTGGTTAGAGTGCAGATCGAGCTACGGCTTCAGCTTCTTCATTTCTAGAAATCTTTGATTGCTCCGATACCCATTTGACTTCTGCATTGGATTTTTGAGTAACGTCATGAAATATTTGATTTAGCTTTGTGTAATAGGATGTTCTGCCAGTCTGAAGGGCCCGTAATACCGTTTAATTTTCCAATAGAACAAAGATTATTTCCTCCCCTTCATCTCAAAGACAGCAGAGCTTTAAGTACCATAGTCGTCTCAACAATTTTGGTATCGTAGATTTCTCCACTACTCTTTAATTTTCTGCGTATGATGATTTACAGGAGCAAATTAAGTTTCAGCTTTCTCTGGTGATTGAGGTAGCTAACGAAAAGCTCTTTGAAATCATGATAAATGGGTTTCCGGATGCTTTGACAGAAAGGCCCTTGCTTTATATTTAAGTGAATCTATGTTAAGGGCATTCACTTGCTGGACTAAGGAGAGGCATCCCTCCTTCCCTGTGAATTATTACATTTTAGTGTTTTTTTTAAAAACAGAAAGTGCAGCCCTCAAGGCCATATAAACTACTTTATCATTAAGACTGCAGAGTTTTGACATGTGAGAGGTCACAACTCCGTATCTTGTTGATCGCTTTAAAGCTCGGCCACCATACGCACCAAAGGTCGTAACCGGTACGATTCATGTGTCAACTGATGTAACGAGGGGTTCCAGAGATGTCCCACATGTTACTTTGTTGAGCATTTGCGAATATTAAGCAGCTTTGATTGATTTCCCGCATCTTGTTGTTACATGATGGTTGAAGGAGAGTTGAGAGTCAAGTTGTATTCCTAGCCATCGAATATTTTTAGCCGGTTAAATTCAGGTATCTTTGAATTTCAATCTAACAGGAGTTTCCCTGCATCACCCTGGGAACTGTATCACCTCTGATTTTCCAGTGTCAAACGACATAGCACTGTTGTGTGCCCATTCAATTAATTTGTCAACTTCTCGTTGAGTCAAAGCCGCCGATTCCGAAACAGTGGGCTCGTTTCCAAGAATCTCAATATCATCTGCATAGCTAAATCTGGTTCCTGCGTTCACACTGCACATGGGTTCAGCCAATTTAAATAGAAAAAAGAGCGGAGAGACTGGAGATCCTTGCGGAACACCTCAAACCAGGCCTTTAGGGCATGTTACTCCACTCAGATATCTGACCTGAACATTTACGTTATCTAAAAAATAGGCTGTCCACCGTAGAACTGAGTTCGCCAAGCCTTGTTTTTGCATTCGTCTCAGTAGTCGATTGTGAAGAGCTGCGTCAAACGCTCCTTGAAAGTCGAACGTTACAAGTGTTGAATAACATTTTTGAGTACTAGCTTCCTCGATGTCATGCACGATACAAGAGACTAGATCAGTTACCGAGCGTTTTGGTAGGGCCCCGACCACGTCAGACGTAATGGTCAAAGTAGACATTCGCATTGCTAAAAAATTTTCTAATCCTTTTCCGAGGTACGATAGAAGAGCAGTGGGTTTCCATCCTTTTACAGAAGATGAATTTCGGCCAGCTTTTGGTATGAAAACAACTTCTGCTAGTTTGAAGCAAGATGGATGATAACCAAGTCGGAATCAGTAAGTAGCTCTACCGAAATTCCGTCAGGTCCAGGATAAGTGCTACTGATGCCAATGGTATAAGTTCGTACTTCTATTTCCTCGAGCTCTACCCTCCATGAAATACAATTTTCTGCAATTAATGTAGTAAAAGGTAGATCATCGGAAGCTTCATACCGCTCCATAAGATTGTCTCGTAGAATAACCGTACACTCCGCTTGGTCCGACACGAGACGCCCATTTAAGTGAAAGGGTGAAAAAACCACAGTGTGTCGTGGCTTGGCCCATCGTATAATCTTGTAAATATCTCATAAAATTTTTCATTTCTTCTATATGACTTTTCCAATATTCACTTTTAGCATCAGCGAAAGAGTTGCAATAAGCCTTTGCATATTGATTGCGTTCATTCTCGGTACAGGCTGTTAAATATTGCGAGCATCCTTGTAAGGCTGGATCTTCACTGATATTTGTCCATACGATATTTAAAGTGTTTCCAGCTCGATGCGTTGGTTCTCTCAGGATATATTAGACACGATAGACCGATCTTATTCGCCCCTTTTTTTAATTTCTTTATCTTGCCCATAAAATCTTGTAGCACTAGGTTGATAAGCCCAGTTTACAGAGTTGAAGACATTTCAGCAACTGTCAGAGAAGTAAGATTCCACTCTAACAACGGTTCCATCGCGGAAGAATAGTGGGGTTCTTTTGTTTGTAGACGATTAGAAAAGTGATTCCATTTACCTTAACCCATCAATAATCCCCGGTAAAATTTGACGAAGATGATTCCTGAGCTGCATGTTTAAATTTAGCATTATTCCTAGTATAGTTGACTGCACACGGTGAGACTTCTACGCCTCAGTGAGGTATGTGTCGATCCAAGAAAGTATGCTATTTTGTGCACCCATCCCATCAAGGTTTTTGTACCAATAAAGCATCTAACTTTGACTCACAAGCTCGAGTTAGCGCAATATCGTGTGTGGCGCTCCATCTTCTCACATTTATTGACATAAATCTGAGTTGAAGGGATAGCTAATGGCTCTGGGAGCCCTTAATTCACGCATAGAGTCTTCCGTCGACGTATCGGCAGATGACTCTTGAGTGTCTTTACTAGCAGTCTCTGAAATTTGACTACCACTTGTTAAGTTGACAGTTTCTTCTGTTGTTGCTGCCTCCGCTTCAACCACCTTAGCCCGGACTACTGCCTGGCGATAAATTTTCAGTTAGTAATTTATTGGCAATCCCTTGCGAGTTGGTCGAGCTAGATAATTGTAATTTTCGGAGCGGTAAGGGCCTCCAAAGTTCTTGTATCGAGTAAGAGATTGACATATCTCTTTTGCGTACATTTTTGAACAGCAATTTCCACAAGGCGCTCTCGAGCAAATTTTTGTAGCATGATGCTCATTACAACGCTTACAGAATTCTAAGGATTTTTTCTTCTTAAGTAGCCTTGCAACTCCAGATTCATCAAACACTCTTGTGAACAGGGCCATCTATGTCCCGTGGGGTGGGGCATTAGGATTGTTGTGTCCATATAATTTTACCAAACACAGCCTTTTTAAGGAAATTCTCTCTATTTCGTCAAAAATCATAGTTTTTGTCGCTTCTACCCGCCCCTGCAACTTTTGGATCTTGAATGTTACTGTTGGAATAATTACCGACACTCAATTTGTTGCAGCTTCAATTTTTGCGCCGGACATGAACAGACCATTTGCTAATTTAAGAATTTTCTTGCGCGCGTGATTGATTCGAGGACTCAAGGCGAATCTATAAGATTATTTTACGATCGATTCACGATGTAAATCTGCAAAGATAGCGTTTAGAAGAATAGAGATCGTCTAATAAGGTGACGACAGAAATTGTGGTAATACAATCTTTGAAGGCTAATAATGACTTGGNNGCTATACGAGACCTCATCTTGTAATCTAAACAATGACTCATCTAAAAGTAGTGATGCAGTTTCACCTTTTTTATCGTACTCTCAGAATAGATGAGACTTGCCTAATAACGCAACCGCAACATTAATTCAAAACATGTTGCGACAGTAAAGGGAGAACTATTTCCAACATTGACTTAGTCATACAGAATCCTGTGCGGACTGACTTTATTTTATTAATAGTTGCTAGAGAGATCGCCAGCTGCTTAACCATTACTTCACAAATGCCTGCAGGAGAAAGTTTACGCCAGTTTTGTTCCTCCGGTAGAATAAAGATTATTTTAACAGCAACACTTGCTGAGGTCGTCTTGTTCTCAGTGCGTTCGTTGTTTTCGTTGTGGCTTGCTGAGAACAATTTGTTCCTTCTCAGGAGCTGAATTTTTTGAGTTTGATGCGAAGAATGATCTTCCTCAGGTTTAACGAGTTTTTTTATTACCGTTTCAAGCTACTGTTGCCCAGAGTATTTTTCAGTGACCTTTCTCTATTCTGATTCTCTATTGGATGAGGACGAATTTTTAATACTGGAAGTTTTAGCCGCAATTAATGGTTTACTGGGGTAACTAAGGTTTTGTGTTTATGTTATCATTCTTAGGTCGAGTGTTTGATGGAATCGGTGGAGGGTTTGGTGAGGAATCGAAAGCTACAAACTTAAAAATACCTTGCCGCAGATACACTTGAAAATCCGCAGCCTTTTCTTTTTTTTTTTCAATTTCGTCCTTAAAATTAACGAGAAAGCTATCGATACTGCTAATAGCGCTTTTACATAATAGAAGGCAAGCATGCCAGGCGATTTGGTGTCACTGTTATATCGAAATAGTTTTCTACCAGTTCTTTAGGAATGAGATGGCACGCGTTATCTGACTGCTCGACAGTGTTTTTCAGGAGGTTATCGGTTATCTGGAAGTACCCATTTGGAGGGAGGATTAGGTTGAAGAATTTGACGACTAGCAACTGAAGTTTCTAGTGATGCAGAGTTTAACGTAAAATGTGTATGAAGTGACGCGGGGGTATCTATAGTGCCCGTAACCGTCGAAGGGGCTTGGATTTCTGTGTTAATATCTATTTTATTTTGTGATGGCGTCTTGTTGATCTAACCATGAGCGAAGCTTATAACCTAATATTTTACATTCGGATAATAGTTTAACCGATACACTCGATCTACACATTCAAAGACCACCGCAATAGTCCGAGCAAGAATATTAATTACAACACAGAGATCTAATTTTTTTCTAAATAGCTTCGAATTTTTCATATTCAAGTGAGCTACGCATCTGCGGCGCGTCAATTTCATACCCCTCAAGAAAGAGATAAAGGTGGCCCGCCCATCGAATCGAATCGACCCTTTCTTTTTTTTGTTGAGTAGTTGAATTGAATTACTATCCTATCAGGCTAATGTCCTATGGACCTAAAGGCGTGATACGGGTTATGTGATCTCTTGGGTGACTCAATACTACCTACATTCCTGACTTTCATTACCATAGTATTTTCATGATAAAACAAAAATAAAAGGATGCTAATGAGAACTTTACATGTCTAAACCAAAAGGTAAAATGGGTTGCGCCTGGCCCTACTTCCTTTTACTACATGTCATAAAGACTAGACCCTCGAGAAGGCTTAACCCTCTGGACTTAAATTTTTTCCCATCGTAACATTCTCTTACTATTGTGAAATGAAAGAATTTCTCCCATTACCTTCTCTGCTAACATTTCCTATCCTTTCGGTGGTGGTTCCTATTTGGAGTTTCTCAATTTCCGTATAGCCAAACGGCACTCTGCGAAGTGCCATGGGAGTTTCTCTCTTCCGCATGTGCAGTTTTAGTCGATATCTTCTAAACTAAATATGTCATGGATGCTCTTGAAATCGCCGTGCTCTGTTTTTGCTAATATCAGACGATAGTACGCCAATCTCCGTAATCTTGGTTCTGGTGGTAGTTTTTCTCCTCATTCCAATCTCCAGATCCTCATACCGGATGGGCCTGTGCTTTAAACATCATGATTCCATCGTTTTGTCCAGCCGTTCTTTTGACGAATTGTTCTAATGCTTGTTGGAAGTTGGGTAGACTGTGTCTGAGTCACAATCTACTTCAACTAGTGTTTGGGTTCTCGACAAGGATCATTTAATTCCCTAAAATTTTGGGGTGTATAGTTGAGAAACTTGGGGTTCGGATTGTAGGCCGTTGGTACGCGACACCATGACTCGAACGAAACTGCTGTAGTCCATCATTACATGTACCAACCTAAATGATAGATATTTTTCACTATATAGCAGAGAAGTATTCCAGCTTAGATAGATTGTGCTCTTATAAATATCTAATACATAAAGAATCAATCAAATTCAATTTACCAATAATTTCCAACAATACTGCATAGGTGTGTCTATGCGGACTTCTCACTTCTGGGGACTCCTTTTTTTTGAGGAGGAGGAGGAATTTGATACGATTGCGAAATTTATAAAGCCATTTATCAACTATGGTGTAGTGGTATACCATCCGGGCTGGACTTTAAAGTAGAGTTTGGGTAGCCTCGACACACCTGCCCCTACCCCACATGAGACGGAAGACCACTGGTTCGAATCCAGTAGACTCTAACTTCGTAGGGAGTGAAATGTTTACGTTGATGGAGGTACACTCGAACAACCAAAGGTATTTTGAGAGTTTTTTCTTTAGTGGATATTCACAGAGGAGAATTACAAAAGGTAACTTCATTTCTCGTAGTGGTATTCGCAAATGCTGTTTTTGAGTGTGAGTGTCCAATTAATCTAAATCACGTACTCATGATCTCTTGTCCTTGATAGTCTTAGACTCCATAAGGACGATAAACCAAAAAATAAAAAAATAAAATAAAATAGAATAAAATATTTCATAAAAGAGCTTCGGAAGACGGGCTCGGTGTTTTGTGGCTCATGAATATCTCTTGAAAAAATAATCAGGAATACTTTTCCTTTCTCCTCGGAATTTTGTAATCTATATGTGCTATAACTTCACTAATGACTGCAAGTACAAACCTTAGGAGAAAGGAGAGTATGCCAGCCAGGTATCAGTCAAGCTGTGAAAGATGTCGATGGGGGCTTCACGAAGCACTAAGCTTTGTATGGAATTGGGTATTAGGGTATTGGGACTTTGAAGTAGCTCCTTTTGATAATATTTTACGTATCTTGTTTTCAATCGACTTTTTCGAAAAACAAGTTATAGTCTTCAGCAGAAAATTGTCATAAAATTTATGCAATAAATAATAAAACAAATTTTGGATTAGCCTGAGAGAAAGATTGACCCACTGTGTTAATCTTTTCGTTCGGATAACTATTATCATACAAAGTTTTTCTAGGGATTTTATAAATACATTGAGAGGCTAAACTTAAACTGTACTTGTAGTTCAAAATTAAATCATACCGGAATTAGCTTAGTGGGACTTAGTGGGATCATAAAAAAAACCCCCGATTTGAGTGTCCAATCTAAACTACCCAAGGTGGTGATAGTGCAAGCTAACCAAAACAAACGAAGCGAGAAATTAATTCATAAACTTGAAATTCTTAGGAGTATCATCGACCTAAGCGCAGGTATCAAACCTCACTAGTAGCATCTATGAAATTTTTATTTGTGCATATTCCTTACAGGAGAAAACTCATAGTTAGGTTTGAATGAAGAATTAAGTAAAAACAGAAAATATTTTGTTCACAGCTGTGTCAGGAAGAATGTGACAATTGTTCAGTTTTACATATTTTCTTTATTTTCTATTTGCGTAGTTTCTATTTTAGTTATGAAGATATGTGCAGGGCAAAAGTCTAAACCTCCTTTGCCAAAAAAAACCGGGTATAATCAAATATGAACATCATTTATTTTTCCCTATTTTCCTTCGTTAGGGAATTATTACAAAATAGTCTTACAGAAAGAAAGGGTTTAAGAAAAAAAAAGTAGTAATAATTTAATAAAATGTAGGCACATGGCCCCCTGTTTGGTAATTTGACAAATTTCCGTTCGTTAAACCCGCAAAACGCTCTATCCATTGACAAAAAAAAAAAAAAAACTAATTTCCGGGAACTAAACATTGGCTCGTCCCACATTGACTTGGTACTTTACGAGAAGACAAAGGTTGTGGTATTAAACCGGCTCGAGTTAAATTTTGAAAGTGCCACTCTGGAGCACTCTCAGTTTTCCATGTCCAGAAAATCCATCCAGAATGAGATTCGTAAGCATCTAGTTGAGCCTCAACGAAATATTGGAGGTTAGACTTGTCGACAGGTAGCATATCGTCGACTGTTCCCTCATATTTTTTCTCACATGACCCATAATACCCTGATGAAGATGATGGGAGAGTTCCGTCATATCTTGCACCTTTTCCTAATCCATTTAGCCATTTGGCACAATCTGTTTGAGCTGCTGTCCATTCGCCAACTACAGTCCACTTGTCTGTACTCCTAATCCGACCAGCACTAGCACATGCCGTTTGAACATGCGCACAAGGCTTCATAGCAACCTCCCCCTGGGAGAAAATCTGATAAATGTGTGTATCAAGAACAATATTCTTGGCACCCGATTGCGTGTTCATGAAACCGTTCCATGAAGTGGGATCGAGAAAAGCGTCATGTATCATAACAGCTGTCTCTCCTTTCGATCGAATATATCCCATTCCATCATTATAGAACTTCTTCACTCCGGCCATATCATTACCCCAATTAGCTGGCTCGTTGAGTAGCTCAATAGTTGTTACGACGTCTGATTGAGATGAATAGCGGTCTGCAAGGGCCTGAACAGCTTTTAGTGTGTTGGGAACATTGTCGCCTGATTGCCATGAAATGGGTCCCATTTTCCCGGAGTTATCGAAACCATTTTGAGATCCGGGTGCTGGAATATGTGAGCCAAATTATTATAGTAAAACTATTTGACAGTTTATATAAATGTATATATAAAACTCTACTTGATTGATTGGGGAGAAAAACTCCTAGGAAGAAAAACAGGACCATCATACCTCCGTGAAGATCAATTATCATTTTTAAACCAGCACTACGCGCCCATCCAACAGCTTGATCCAAGTAGGTAAGCTGACCTTGAACAAATGGGTCATTCGGGAGAGGATTTACAGCCCAGTATCCGACTGGAATGCGGACATGATTTAAGCCCATAGATGCTATCTCATTGAAATCGGCTTGTGTTATCCACGTAGACCAATGAGTATTCAGCCGATTTGATGCCTCTTGTTTACCCAGAGCAGCTGTATATGTATACTCATCGACAACTCCACCGCCATTTGCCCATTGCTGGAATAGTGATGGAGTGATGAATGGTTCCAGAACGAACCATCCACCAAGATTCACGCCTCTAACTTTGTCATCATTGTAATTGAAAGATAGCTGACGCTCCTGTCTGAGTCAGAAAATAGGTTAGTTCATGTGAGCTGGCAATGAAGGAGTATTAAATTTGAATGAGCTGCTAATCTCTGAAGAAACTTACAATGGCGATGCTTGTACAAGAACTGATACGGCAGCTAGCGTAAAAGCATTTATGACAGATTTCATGATTAGCAAATATACCGACGGCAATTGACGGCTGGGGAAGAGGAGAGAGATGAGGGAGATATGTAAGGACGGGGCGAGCAATGTGATAGAGGAGGGAAACGCTTAGAACCGTAGAGTGAGACCTCAGCTATAGCCGTGTATGAAACAACGCTGTATAAGAATATTGAAAGTATTGAAGATGTGATCACATAATAAATATTGAATTAAGGGGTGGGAGCGACGGGGGG
>JAHYSP010008954.1:5167-18336 GCA_019455505.1 Pleochaeta shiraiana | reverse complement strand
CTGATTTATTTAGCTTGAATTTAACGTCAGAATTTGTTAATATGTATGCCGTAAAAATTGACCTTTGGAATACTTGTAAGCCTAAAATCTTATACCATATAAAAAAAAAAAAAAAAAACTTATCCTCAAAAAAAAGTAACAGTCACTCAAAGTGTCTTTTTATTTATTTACTTATTTATTTATCGTTTAACGTCTACGGGAAAACCACCTTCCGATGGTCACTTATAAGCCTCCTTAAGGGCGAAAGACACGCCAAATTATTCTAGGGAATAATGGCGTCTCACATGGTTTCACTCTTTTACTTACTTCAAATAGAAGGGCTGTATTTTAGCCTCCTCCAGATGTGTTCTGCGCTAGTAATAGCTAGTTCTAATTCTAATTCTAATTCTAATTCTAATTTTTTTTTATTATTATTTTTTTGACTGTTATAATATGGAGGCTAAGGCTAATACCCCGCTTTCTGTTCCTAGCAACCAATCCATTGCATCCTTAGTCCGACATTTACCAGCGGCTTTATGTGCTTTGTATCGTGTAATCCTACAGAAAAAGAAGTGCTCGGGACTTTTTGGTAAACCACATTCGCACGAGTCAAAACTTTGATGGTGAAAGCTGACATGATATTTTTTGAAATCACCATAGCCTGATATTGCTGCTATTAGTTTGCTGAGTGTATTTCTGGCCATAATAAGTTCGCGGGGATTGGGGCGAAAAGCAATCCTTAGCCTCTTGTAACGTAAAGGCGCGTGTTTTTCCCACCAGTCCTCAGAGTGTTTTGTTATTTGTGTTCTTGCAATTTCCTTGGATGCGGCGTAGATGTAGCCATGTGTAGAAGGAGACGGTAACTTGGACCCAAGTTTCGCCAATCTATCGGCTTCGTCGTTTCCCAAGATGTTAGAGTGCCCTAAGATCCATTTAAAAACTACCATACCTAGGGCCACATGAGGTGGTCTTCTTCTCAATAGCCAATCTTTCTGGAACTAACGGATCCTCAAGGCTTGTACTTGACTTGTTAAAGGAATGCGTCCATTGCCGATAGCGACAGCAGTCTTACTTTCCGAGAAAACAATGAGATTTCTTGCAAAATGTATCGGACAACTTCTAATTACTGCCTCGATACCTTCTGCTATTGCTGTTATCTCAGCTTCCACAGCTGCGGCGAAGATGTGGAAACGAAATTTTCCTGGGATTACCTTCTGACCACCCTGGTAGGCTATATAGCCCCCTCCTGAAGAGTCTAGACTATGTCAGGACCCGTCTGTGTATAGGTGAATATCGTGAATCGATGAGCATATTGGTTCCTGCGGAGAAGAAATATTTTCTAACAACAAAGGGATGTCAGAATCGTGAAGTCCAGGGAGAAGGATAGCTAATTGGGTGAGAAGAGTGTGAACATGCTCAAAAGCTCTCTGCCTTAATGGGTGTAGCTCATCTAAACTCTGGATTTGAAACGCTTGACGGATGCGAGCGTACTTAAGTAGCTCAAAAGCTGGCAGTATGCCAGATTCACGGTATAATGTAGGCAGTGGTGTTGTCTTATAGACTGGTAAAACGGCCCTGAGCCCTGAAATAATTGCACAATTAATTCGAGAGACTTGTTTACCATTTCTGCTGTTCTCGAAGAAGCGTTTGTCATTGCGCCATGAGAATTCTGTGGTCCCTGGATACCAGACTTCAGCGCCATAAAGCACTACAGGAATGACGCAAGCTTTGATAGCTTGTAGTACTAATTGTGGTGGCGACCCTCTCTGTGTGTTGTTGAGCCATCTTAGGAACCCGGACACTGAAATAGCTTTAGCTGACCACTTAGTTGCTTGATTTAAGAAAGATAATTTACGATCAAGCCAAATACCGAGCCATCGTGTTGACTGATTCTCCAAAATAGATACCCCCTGAATATGCATCCTTGGGTATTCCTTAGATTCGGAGCCACAGTGAAATGTTGCAGCTCTGTTTTATCTAAGTCAAATGAGATCGCGTTCTGTTCACCCCAATTCATGATAAGTGCTATATATGCTGAAAGCTTTTTGGTGCAATCTGAGAGGCTAGGTCCTGTTCTTAGTATGACGAGGTCGTCTGCGAAAGCGTATTTGGTGCGAAACCTTACTAGTTTTAAAATGGGCTCTATATATAACATGAGAAGAATGGGAGATATTGGTGAGCCTTGTGGTAGTCCACATGTCAATGGTTCGTCTTGCGTAACAATAATTTCGAATATAATCCTTGCGGATCTTTGCCTGATAAATGATGTCACCCATCGGATTAGCCAATCTGGCCAGCCTTGTTCACATAGTCTGTTTTGTAGTCAGCGTGGGATTACTGTATCGAATGCCTCTTTGATTTCCATTGTGATAAGGGAGGCGACGTGTTTTCTTGCTCGAGCTTTTTCAATATCGTGGATCAAGCAACCAACAAGGTCGATAGCTGAACGTTTGCGGAGAGCCCCGAATTGCTGCGAGTGTAGAGATTTTTGGGTGATTGCTGCAAAACTGACCCGCTGGGCGATAAGTCTCTCAAGCTCTTTCCCAAGACAAGAGAGCAGAGAAATTGGTCGCCAGGACCGGGGGGACGTGAGACCTCTTTTATTGGACTTTGGTATGAAAATGACTTCAGCGCTTCTGAAAATTTTCTGATGATAGCCAACGAGTAAACATCTCCTGAATAGGTGAACTATTATATCCTTGATACTATTCCAGCAAGACTCTAGTATTTTCACCGTGATTCCATCGGCACCTGGAGATATGTTGGAAGTGTGGAGGAGAAATTGACGTACTTCTTCTTCCATCACTTCAGACTTGACCTCAATAGTACTAGCTAAATATTCAGGGATCACTCAAAGTGGCAAAAAAATGACAACCATACTTGAGTCTAGGCTCAAGCAAAAAAGTTTCTTGTGGCCATAGATTTTAATTCACTGGAATAAAAGAAATTATTTTTTGATTTTAAATCAGACATTTGACATCCAAATATATCCACTAAGTTTTCTGTTATAGTTAAGTAAAATTCGAAATGTTTCAAGTGAGTCTTTTTTTATGTAACCCTACTCTTTAGCTGCCCAGGCGATTTTCCCACCAAATAAATATATCAAGTACTCTTTAGAGGATTTTTGAGTTTGAGAGTCATCAATAAATGCTGCATCTCTTGCTCCATTAAAAACTTCATTGCAACCTTTTGTTCAATGGTACAATATACCTCAGTGACAGATATTCTATAGATATTTAATACATCGATTTGCGCATTTAAGGATCATCTTGAGTCAGATTCGTGAGACTTTCAGCCATCAAATAATATGATTTAGCCACGTCTGGTCATGTTAAAATTGCTGCGTGCTTGATTGATCTAACTTTTAATTGGTACTCATGAATAAAATATGGAGGGGCGTCTGAGTTATCGCTGGATGAATCTGTAGAGTCAGATGATTTGCCATATTTTTGTTAGAAATTAGTGTTGGTATTTTCTTGATAAAGTCCAGATTATATCTGGACGCCATGTTATTTATGTAAATATCTTGTAAAAGTCAAACCTTTCGGACTAAGTAATTTCTTCCTATAATTCGGATTTTGAGAAAACGGTTCGACTTGAACTCTTACATTTGAAAAGTGTGCATTATTTTTATTTTAAATTCGGTGAGTTTTGCTTTATGTTGAGGTGGAACGATTGTGATAAAGTTATCGACGAAGTAAAAGCAGTAAGTAGTTCCATCGAACATTAAGTAACCAACTATTAAGACTTTTTGAAATCACAATTTTCAAGTTCTTGTTCAAATGTGTGGGCCTCTAGAAGTCGTGATCTAGGCAATCCATTTAGCGCTCGTTTTAATATAATTTTCTTGTCTTCAATTTCATTACCTGGGGGTAAGTTGTATATGACTACTTGGTTCGGCTTTAATGTTAAGGAACGCGTTGACTTTATCAAATGATTTGATTACCATATTTAATGCAGCCAAAATAGACATTAGAGCGTGGAAAGTACCTACTGCTAACATGGCAGCAAATATATCATGAATAGTTTTTTATAGGTCTTTTTTAACGTACTTTCGAGATCTTTACTTCAGAGTTCTGACTTCAATATTCTGCTTGGAAGCAATCACCCTCTTCAGAGGAAGATATTTTATCTAATGTTGTTATTCAGGTCGCATTGTGTGTGACTTGGAATATTTACAAGTATGTTTTCTATGTATTTTGTAGCACATCATGCATTAGAATTTGTGATCATTCAAATTCTTGTGTAAAATTTAATTGTTCTTTGTGCCATTAGAATCAACAAGGAACATATATGTTAGTAACTTTTTTTTTTTTTTGATGTTTTGTACATAACCCAAAAGATAGCATGAAAAATAAAAGAAACAGGGTTCTGTTTTTTTTTTTTTTTTAGATAAATAGTTGTTTCTTTTGTGTAATGAAAAACCTTGCCGCCTAAGATTACTCTTAGACATTGTATTGATTGATATTTATTATTTCTAAGGTGTCTTTTTCGATCAATGTTTCCCATTCCAATTTTGCAGCTTTTCTGAATTCATTCGATTCAGAGTGGCCAATCATTTACTTGCAATTTTTCAGAGGAGTTTTCATGGTAGATATAAGAGAAAATTTTTGCCTGCCTGATGATGATCTGATTGAAATCAGTTGTAGCCATTGCTAAATGAACATTTTCGTAATTACTGGCAAAGGCATAGATATCACGTCTTGGAGCTTTATGTGGTCTATTTTCGTTTTTAGGAAGAATTTAGCTTCAATTAATTTACTCCATATTTGATTTTCCCGAGTCAAACTGGTATTGATGATTAGGGTTTGCTTGATAATAATTGAATTTTCCGTGGAATCTCGATCCATTATTCAAGGTGATTTTCTGGAAAAAAAACTATGTTAAGGGATTTAGGGGTAGGATAACACTCTTCTGCTATGATTGAAGCGTTTTTCAGGTCCTGAAACTCAGGTGTTAAATTTAGAGTTAAGTTGAATTTTACTTGAGTATGTTGATGTTGCAGATTAGAAGGAGATGTTGGAGTGCCATGATCATATATGATCGTCCAGCTAATTTATTTTTTACCAGGATCTGTAAGTTGGAAAGGGTGACCTATTGAGCCTAATCCTTAAATACTTGACTCATTAATGAACCCAAGAATACTATCGTTCTTAATTTGTAATGGATCCTCTTGTGTTTCTGAACGGTGATACATCGTTTTTTTTTTTTTGTCAAATGCAACATCTCTAGTAATTATGATGATACTTCGAGCTGGATTCCAGATGTGAAACTTGTTAGCGCCCTCATCTTCGATAAGATACCCAACTGCTACTCTAATCTTTAGCTTGTGAAGCTTAATGGGGGTTTTGTTCTTTTCAAAAGATAATGAGCTTTAAATCCAGTAGGATACATGTGGCTAATTTCAGGCTGCTTTTTAAAGAGTACTCCAAAGAGTGTTAAATTACCGGGCCTATATCGTGGAGTTCGATTAAGGAGATAACAGGCGGTTTTGAAAATCTCACTCCAAAGTATTAACGAGAATTAATTTTGGATACAAATTGCTCTTGCTTTTCAAGCTTTTTCAACTTTTTTCGCCTCGTACACGCTCGGATCTTTCATTCTATGGTGTTGTGTAAGAGGACCGACGGCAATAGCATGATGCCCATTTGCTTTCTGTTAGACAAAATCTTTTCAAACATAAGAGATGTCTCGTTTTTTTGTCATATACTTTTAACTTTGTCATCAAATTGCGTACCAATTATGAATATGGCTTCAAATATAGCATCTCTCCTGTAACTTTTATGCTTGAGACAGAAAGCCATTATAAATCCAGTCCGTTAATTTAACATGATAAGGAGATAATTAAGCTTTAATTTATCGGGAGAAAATTTGAATATATCTTTATTGATTTGTTGGAATGGCGCTTTTACTGGATAAGTTCTCACTGGATTTTTGTCCATAGTTTGTTTAGCTTTTGCAAAAGCAAAACCTTCAAATTTAACAGTAGTTCGTTCTCGACCTTTAAACTCAGCTGCTGTAGAAGCAGGTGGCAGCAAGGATATTGTCATTGAGCTTAAGTTTTCCATAGTATCGTGAATTCGTTTCAATAATTCTGTTTTTTCATACCTTGCTTTCAACGAGTGAGAGAATACTGATGATGCTGCCATGGGCTCTCTAGTTGATAAAATAAAATAGCCACTTTTTTTTTGGGCTATACGCTACAGTTTTAACCTGACCAATCTTCATTTTAAAAAATTTTCTATCTCTCGTATTCATGAATATATTTTGTGACTCTTGCTTTGTCAAAGAGTCGATCCTAGTGAAGTATCCCGGCACATAAGCGACATCTTGGAAGATAAAGTCTGCATATTCATTTGGGTTTTGAATAGTTATTATTGCCATACCTATTGATTCAATTGAAACCATATGAATACTTTATGCAACAAATTCACTTTTATACAGTGGTGAGAAGAATCAAATATGTGAATGTCATCTCCAAAGTCCACTATATAGGACCTGGCTAAATCAGGATCTACAGATTTACCAGCCGCAAAAGTACTTCCATAATAAAATGCACCGGCTGAGCAGTTCTTTTATTGCCTCATCCTTTTCTCATTTTCCCTCTGTACTTTATTTAATCTAGGTCTGGATTCTCTTAAATCTTTGATGTGATTTGTAACATTGGGCTGAGAGCTCATAGTCTTCTGGAGCGACGCTTAGGGTCAAGTAATAACATATAGCCCAACCCGAGGTACATTCTTGAACACATGGGCACTCTCAATTTCGATGTTTTGAATTTTCACTCGGCTTTGAACCATCCTTTCTCTTTCTCTGATTTCTCTTACAAGCTTGCAGAATGTCTTGTTTACTAGGTTCGCTTTTGGCCTCGTGACTAGCTCCCTAAAGTGTAATATAAGCAGAGTAAGAAACTGTTGCGATGTAATCACGTGATATCTTGTAAATCCGACAAAGCCTTTCCGCGCTAATAGCGTGGAATCACGAAATGAGTTTAATTTGATTATTTGCTATTCTTTGCATTCAGGGACATTAAAAATGTATTTATATTTAAGGACTTGATATCATGTTAAACTAGAAAAAGAAGATAGAACATGATAATTTTATCAGCTTATATTTTTACACATTGAAGATTATTGCTCGCTTTATTTACCGATTGTACCAACAGAAACAGTAGATTGATTCTATAAAATAGACCCACTAGCTACTAGGTGCTGTTTGATCTAATCAATAATAGCCTTGATAATAGACGGCTCCTCTTCAGTTTTCTGGTGAATTATTTTATTGTATGATGTGAAATAAATAATTCACTGAAATTCCTATAGGACAGAAAAGATACCTTCAATTGCAGTATAGCTTGTATATGTTGGATTATTTGTAGCTATTTCACGCGAACTAGGAGATTGTGCCATTCATCTAAAGTAATTATCTGCTAGTCATATTTCTTCGGAGAAAGAAAATTTTTGAGATTCTTTAAGGCGTGTGTTGAGAGCTGACATTTGAGAAGCCCTACCGTGCATAACGATGTTTTCTTAGGAAATCAACTTACTTACCGATCGGATCCGAGTCAAGATTGGTGATGCATGACTGTAGATGTACTTTGTTAGATTTTTTCTATTGTTTGAAATACGAATATTCGTAAGTGTGCGTAGTGGGATCTCTATTGTCGTATCAGTTGCCATGCTGCTGCGTCTTTTGCTTTTTCATCATTAAGATGATGTCGATTCTACACCGTTAGCTCGTACACTTGTATGGCGTCATTTGTTTTGTTTTCACTGATGACATTTGATAAAATTGTGAGATAATTTAGTTCAGTAATAGGTTATGGGTATTCCCGTATTTCTGGACATTCCGATGGAATAGACGTAGGTTCTATCGGATAAAGAATAGGTTCCAACTATAAGCCCGATACCTGCTCTTTTCATTAAGCTGTCCATACCAATTGATCCATAATTCATCGTTGGTTAGAATGAATCTAGTTGAGGAAGATGAAAGAGAGTTATTTTTATTTAGACGCTATTCCGAGTGTATAAATATATTAAGTTATGAGCTGGAGTAGTATATTATAGGAAGAGTGGAAAAGAGAAAGATAAAATGGAATCATGATAGACATAATATGTCAGAATGAACTTAATAAGAAGGAAGAATGTGTGTTATCGTATCGAAATATCTATATCCCTCCTCCTACTTGAGGTTGGGAGTAAGCCTTAAATACACATGAAGCTCCACTTCTATATTTCCTGCAAATATTATCATGTACAGAAGCCATCTGACAATAGCCATCATTAATCACGTAGTTTCTTATTTGAATTTTGCAAGCTGCAGCCCCTAGCTTATTATTTCCTTTACAAAATGTAAGTAACGTAGGTTCCAGAGATTCGATTTTTATGAACATAGAAAAACATATTCAACATCAACGAGGTACGTAAATTCCGGTATATTTACTTCGAAAATATTTGTCTCATGCGGAATCCGATTTCTCAAGGAAATTCATTGTGAAATATTTATTTACTGAAGATTCGGCCAGATTTCCGCCCTTTCACAGTAAGAATCGAGATATTGCGCTGAAAATTCCTTAGATGATTGGTAATCAAGATCTCTTTCACCGGCTTTGTTATTTGATAAATAAGTTAACTCTTTTAAAATTTAAGTGATAATTTATTTACATGTATATGATCAACTACTTGATTCTCGAAAATTTAAATAAATTTAAAAAATAGAATCTTTTAAAAATACTAGCTCTCCGTTCACCAAGATCGCAGTTTGTGCTAAATCCATTTATCTCGAAACTAAGCTTACTCTACAAATTACTAATTTTGATCCATCAGTACGCAAATTAAATGTCAAATCGTTTGATTTTTAATGTACCTCTTCTCTCACACATAGATTGGTTTCCAAACTATTTCAAGATATAATAACGGATGCTTCTTCATTAGTAGCATCTTCTGGAACATTTTCTTTAGCTTGATTACTGGCTGGTCCGTTATCAGGTGGATCTGTTGAGCTTCCTTGTGAGGCTTCAATAACAGATGGCTCTTTATTGGTAGCAGGAGTCGCAACGTCTTGTTCAGCCTGAATTCTAGCTATTCTGTTATCAGGTGAATTAGTCGAATCTGCTTGTCTAGCTTCTATAACAGATGGCTTTTTATTGGTGGCACGAGTTTGCAATTCATGTCTGGCTTCGAAGGTGGATCTTTTTTCATGTTTTCCAGAATTCGCGAATTGAATATCTTTACTTGCCATATTTTTTTCAAAAGTTTCACTCATGCCCATTGCTGCCTTGCGATCAAGAAGAGCCATACCCTGAACTCCAGATAACGCGAATATCAAAGCTCCAAAAAGAGCCGTAAAATGCATTTTAAACCTAAATTCTAACAATTTTTTGCGTACCAAACAGCCAAAGCCCAGTTAAATAAAGTAGAAGCCTGGAAAATAAAAAGAAAAAGAATCAAGAATGTATTAATGTTGAGTTGAATCCGAGTCTAGGTATATCTTGCGGTAATATTTAGATATAGAGAGAAGAAATTCGAAAGTGATAAAGCTAATTAATTAGCTGTAATGGTTATAGTAAATTTGGATGGATAAAAGAGAAGTTTTTCAGCTCCATCTAAATATCAAACAGCCTGGTAAGATCCACATTGAGATATTGAGAGATGTGGATCTGAGACAATGAGAAGATAATTTTGGCCTCACATAGCCATTCTCTTGTTGAATTTTAATCTTTCATAGCTGTCATGACTCATTGAACAAGAAAGGTATATCAGAGCTTTACATGCATCTTGCTAAAACGATAAATCACATAGATCCATTCTCCATATAAATATGAAAATATAATCCAATTCATCTTAATTTATCTTATATTTAGAAAAATGATAATAATAATGATAGTTAAATAAGTAAATAAAAAAACAATCAAATAAACAAAAACAATAATTTTCTCATATATTTTGGGAAGATCGAGATCTTGTTGTCATTCAAAATTGAAAAAAAAAACTCCAAAGACTTTGAGTAAGAAAAAAATACAATCATATTGTTAATGCTATAAATATAATGGAAAAAAACTGGACCGATGCCATAACAGTCCTTGGGATCAGCTTGGTATATTTCTTCAATCACTTTGAACTGTTGAAGAAGAAAAGTGATCTTGTACTGTAAAAATATATCTCATTTGCAGAAGTTCTAAGGAGAGGAATAATTATTCAACTACAAAGCTGCCAGGAACATGAAACAAATAAAAATAAAACAAAATTTATTTGAAAGTTTCCATTTAAGAGTCATAAACTTTACTAAATTCCCTCATGTACCTCAGACTAAGAGCTGAGTCTTGTTGGCATGCTAGAACTGAGATAGGCAGAAGACGATAGAAATATCAGTTTATTATTTAGTTCTTTTTGTATTTGAAACTTTGATGATCCAAATATCCAAATGTATTATAACCAATTGCTACTATTTTCATTTCAAATTTCCAGATTCACGGACTTTGATACAGTCGATAAAATCTGTTAATACTAGAGTTATACTTCATTCAATATTAAAAACTTCATATATTTAGAAATAAATCTCCTTCTGAGAAAGTCAACATAATTGATAAACTGGATAAACTAGATCACAAATTCGTTTTTGTTAACAAAAAAAAAGAACCAAATAACAATTCCAAGAGGGAGTTTCATGTTTTTCCACCTGTTTATTTGTTTGTACGTCTGTCTTTAATGTTTATTTTCCTCTTCAACAATTTTATTCTTTAGTAAATAAATTTTGCTTGTATCTTTTGAATTTCAACTAAAAATAATTGTCTATCAAGTCACGCATATAAATTTTTGATAGTGTAAAAAATTGTACACGGTGATGAGGCGCGTTTGATAGCATCAACAAACAGCTTGATGTGGCTTATTCGACTCCTAAGAGAATTGGAAAGGATAGGGTTGAAATTTCTTTTGACTCCCAAATAACTTAAAGTTAACTATTCTTACCGGCACAATCAAAATGGAATTAAAAGATTCGTTGTTCTCTTAATGATATTTTTGTTGATGTTTTGCCTCTCGCTCACTGAGTTTAGGCTTTTGCTCCTGTCAATAACTACTCTCGATAATAAAATTCCCTCTAGCTTGCGCCTCCAATATTGAAGGAGATTTTTTTATGAGTGCATAATAAAGTAATTTGTTTTTCAAAAGCAGATACCAAAATTAGATGAATATCTCAAGATTAAATTTACTCAGTCAACTCTCAAATTACTTAGCGGAAGCCAAATTCCACGAGAAATTAAAAGGATTTCCAAAATTATGGGGACTATGGAATATGTCCCATTTAAAATTAGTGCATTAAGAGTTTTTTTGATTATTAAAACACAAGGAACAGGAAAAAGAATCATTTATTTTGAGTTCATCCAATATACTTATAAATTTTGCAGCTGACGCACTTTTATTTGGTAGTTGGTTCACTGACGATCCGTTTCTAAATTTGGATACTTACATGTATGTATTTACTTTTATTTGAATTATTGTTGTCTGGACAACCAATATGTACAGTAGGATGACCTAAAAAAAATACTCATTCTACAAATTGACGTTTTTAATCAACTATAACAATATTTGATAAAGATATTTGTACTCTATACATCTTATTTTAAATATGAAAATACAAAATTGTTTGACTTAATTGGGATAAAATACGTAATCACGTGAAAATTTGTGCAGGTGCCTGGACTCAATTAAGAGTGTCATCTTTTTTCTTTAACTTTTTGAGCAGCTATTATTATTTAGTAGGATCACTTTTTAGGTTTAGTCTAGGCAGCTGCTCTATATACATCGCACCCCTTCTTGTAAATTTTATCATTTTGATTGACTGAAAGTTAAGGAGGCCTGGCTGGTAATCAAGGCAACCATTGAGGGAAATTTTATATTTACCTTAGATCAGTACTAGTATTCACATATTGAATTATCAACACATATACTTCATACAATAAGTTCATACGCCAAAAGATATACAGTAACCAACCTTTCCTTCATTTTACTCATTTATCATATCCTTCATCTTCCCTATAAGTTGCGTGACAATTATTTATCCCTTGGAGAGTAAAGTATTGATGTACGTATCTAGACAGGATTATGGTACTTAAACCCATGATTGATTGGTTCATCCATCTATTCATCCATTTGGAAAGCTATCCATTTGTGTAATTACTAGTCTATTTCTACTACCCAAGTATCACAGAGAAATAGTTAATGTAATTGGATATAGCTTTAGTCACAATAAATCAAATTTACTGCTTTTGGCTTTTGAGTCACCGCTGTCAAAAGTCTATCTTGGTAGCAGGGTATATGATTTCTAGACTTCTTATAGTCAATTCATTCAGGATTCACTATCCATCTAGTTCTCTTAGAAATTTACGTGTCCAAGTATAGGTGATGTATGAAGGTGATAATTCAGCCAATTAGATTATAAAAGAGTTATCGGACTGTCAAAATGATAAAATTTTCAAGGGGGCTGGTACAAAAATCAAGGGAGCGATGTACATAAAGCAGCTACCTTTATCTATGATGGTAAAGCTATTTGAGCTTACAAGTATCAGAATTGAGATTAGAATACTCGGTATTTGATGGTTTATCTGAGGCTAATCTCTAGACAAGATCTTGTACCTTGTATATTGAGTTTAAAAGTTCATGTACAAAGAGGTGGTAAAAAGAAGAAGAAGATAAGAATATTTATCATAGGATTAATCAATGAGTTAATAAATAAAGACATCAACCTTTTTTTTTTTTTAATATTATATCTAGTGTGCTAAACTAGTATAAAAGACCTCTTTGCTTTGTGCTGCTGAGCCAGGAGACCTAGATAGCGGTTACAAGCTACCAGGAATTGATAAACAAACAATAAGCTAATAACTTATCTAAACAGAGAATTAACTTGGTTTTTAAAGAAAAACCTACAAAAATATCATGAGAGAAATGTTTCTTATTTACCCTATGGGCTTCTTTTTTCCACGGGATTTTCCTGTTAATTTGTCCCTCAGTCCATGGCAAATTCGTTCATTCGCATCCGATTCAATGTAATAAGCTGACTCGAACATAAATATTGGATAGCGTTGGGCACCATATAGTAACGGCGGTAGATTGCGGGATCATGTATTCTAGATACCCTTATTATGTTCTATATCACTTCTGAAGAGGTGGCCTGGCTCACAGGGACGATAAGTA
>JAHYSP010008952.1:5148-15465 GCA_019455505.1 Pleochaeta shiraiana | reverse complement strand
CGAGTTAGAGCAGTCAACCTGATCTCAACCGGCCTCATCCGCGTCTGACCCTCTACAGGTTTTATGGCACGGTAAACTACAAAAAAAAAAAAAAAACTACGTTAACTTAAGAATGAATATTGGGTGTGGGGAACATTTTTGTCAATGTGTGAGAAGTCCTTATTTTGCAGAAATTATGGACAGATCATGCCTCAATTAGGCTTAGCGATGCAGAGTGTCAAGTGTTAGAATACTAATTTAGGAGCTTCTTAGATGATCTCGCACCAGTTTTTGCAATATCAGTGCGAATAGGCCCTATCAAATTAAATTGACTGGGGGGGAACACTATGGCTGTACCTCTGTACATGTAAATAGAAACCTCGATGCTAAATTACGCACGTGCACGTGCAGCTAATCGCTTAGATCAATGCTGGGACAATAATGGTCATTGACTCATCAATACTACTACTACATAAATATTCAGTAACGATCGCTTTGTAATAATTGAAACCAACCCGCCCCAAGGCATAGTAATCACTCTGGCGCCCATCAGAAACTCACATACAAACCACAAAGCATTATCTCTCACACTATCGAGAAAGTCGCAACAAAGACATCCCCACATTGTCAAGCCTCCCACAGTTCAAAATCAAGCCCCGCGGGCACCACCCTCGGTGAGGGCACTCTCGGAGATGGAATACACAATTCAGAGATGCACGCCCGATACTTTCCCAAACGCTAACCCTCTCGCAGATTAGGATTCTCCGGATTATAGCCAGCAGCCTGGCATGGACATCGATACCCTCGAGTACGATGACATGTCGGACGATGATCCATTCAATAAACCTGCCCCCGCCGGCCCGATAAAAGAATCTCTAACGAAGAGCGTTGATTCAATGACAGCCCGCGCAAAGGAAGCGGAAGCCCTCTTCGGAGGAATCACAGCAATTCTCGACAAACAATGCAGCGCTGCCAGCCGCGGCTCCCTGCCTAAACGACAATACGCGGCCCTCAAAAACTTCTGCCAGGACCTAGCGAAAGTTGCAGGTCGCCACTTTGACGCCTACATCTGCAACAAACTTGCTCCATCCATCGATCTTGCTCTTACATCAAACCGGGAAACACGCGGCACAGTTCCAAAAACCTATGCAGGCGTGGCTAAACGCGGCTTCGACAACCATGGGTCACAAAACCAAACCTCCTCGCGCCCCGGAGCTAAAGCTCATCTTCAGCCAAAACTCACCCGCCAGGATGATCGCTTGTTTGTCCGCATTCCTGAGGGAGATAAAATCCGTGAACTTTCTGCCTCCTGCGTTCAAACTCATCTCAAAGCCAAGCTTGAGTCTGACAGCCAACTGCTCACAAATGTGCAGCCAACGAAAACTGGGTTTTCTTTATGCCCAATAGACGGAGATACAAACACGCTTAAGGAAAAAATTGCGACTGTCAGCTTCTTTGGCGATGCACCGATTGAAAACTCAACACTATGGACGTCATACAGAATCAAGCATGTTCCCCGGTCCTATGGTACACTAAAATCAATCGAATAGGAGTTGAAATACTGCTTTGAGCCCGTTACGGCCGAAGAAATGCATGAGGCTCTCACCGCCGCAGCTGGAGTGGCTCCAATGGCTATCGTAGCATCGCGAGACAACGAGGCAAATACATCTTCCTCTGAAACAACCTGGATCGCCCACTTCCCTGAAGTACATCAGCGCCTGCCTCGCACCCTTTTCTTGTTTGGCTGCCGCCCACAGTCCAGAATCTTTCCCCGCCGCCGCATTACAGTACAATGTACTCGATGCTGGCTCTGGCACAATGCCAGCTCCTGCGCGTCTAGCCCAAGATGTCGCCTCTGTGGATATTCTTACTACTTGAAGGACAAACAAGAAAATCTCTGTGCAGCCACCGGTGCGCACTCCTGTCCCAGCCGCTGCATCCATTGCCACAGGCCACACTCCGCAGATGACAACAATTGTGAGCTCAGGCCCAAGACCTCAGGCCCACTAAAGACAAAGACTCAAGTTGGCGAAATCTATTATGGCCTGTTGTGTTTACGTCGGTTTAATTAATGGTCTCAGTTAGCTCGTTTTCATTCACAGCCTCGGTTCCGTATTTTCAGTCTCAATTTAAGTTTTGACTTGAATTTTATTTAAAGTTAATTCTTAGTTTCAGTCAGCGACTTTAAGCGACAGAGTCTATCGCTTTGTTCCATGTCTCAGCCAGCTTCCAACTTAGGGAGAATCTCGTCTTTCGTGACTGGTGGAGATTAGGACTCAGGTTCCTCACGATAATGCCTGGCAAGATGAGTTTAAGTCTAGCTTGAGATCTGTTATATAAAAGAAGGAAACTCCATAGATCGCTCCCCATCTTTGCATTCTGTACCATACATTAAATTAGTTTACCTAGATCAACTTATTTCTAAAATAAATTATTCTCTTTAATTCAGTCAATTTACTCTATCTTTTACACCTATTCTAGTGGTCTTGTCACTCCATCCCTTTAGCAGTCCGCACTCCATTCCGAAGACGAAGTATATAGGTTATTCCTGTATAAGTCGTAACAAAATCTGCCGAATTAATGCAGCGGCTCGCATGAGGAAGCAAAATTAGCGGGATGCGTTAAGCGCACTTCCTCTCTCCCCCAAACAGCAGACTGCCGCAGTGCGCCAAACACGAAAACAGCACAAGGTTCAATTGCTTCACACAATCCCTATGGAGCTCTCCCCGTAGAGGTGCCGAGCGATGACCACATCCACTCATGACCAACACAAGCAAAAGGAGTTCAAACAAGCCATTAAATTTTTTTCGGCAAATGTTGGCAGAGGCGGAGTAGCACACGAGATTACCCTAAACGAAGCCCACTCAATTTCTGCAGATGTCATCTTGATCCAGGAGCCTTACATTTTCAGAGATCTTACCAGACGGATTACAAAACGCCATCCCTCTTATAACATCTTCTCACCCATCAACGACTGGACAGATAACCGTCAACGGGTGATGTCATACATCCGGAAAGACGCCTGTCTTCACTCAGAACAGGGACACACTACCAACTCTAGCGACCTACTCTTACTCAAGCTCACCTCACTCTCAGGAAAGTCGCTGCACATCCTAAACATCTACAACGCACCTCCAGGATCCAGTGGTGGCTGCGCTCTACAAGCCCTTTATTCTCTCTCGCTCCCGCTTCATGAGAACTTTTTGCTACAGGGCGATCTGAATCTACATTACGCAAGATGGTAATCCTCTTGGCCCCATGGCCCATCCCAGGGCACGGAAAATTTTGTGGATTGGGCAGAGGGAAATGACCTCTCTCTTCTCTCTCTCATAGACGAGGCTACACACGCTCGTGGCAATTTTCTAGACCTAGTCTTTGGGTCACCCGCTCTAATCACCAAGTCTTAATGCGTCATAGTACACCACTTAGACACTACGTCAGACCATGCTACACTGCTCACCACGGTAGATTGAACAGAGGACACTGTATCTCTCCAAAGGCTTAGATTAGATACTCTGGACCCCGCTCTGTTCAACCGCTTGCTGACTAACACTGTTAAAAATGTTGCTACAATCCCTCAGTCCCCAAATTCGGATAATCTAGACGGACTCGCCCTAGATCTTATAGACGCAATTCTGTTGGCGTACTCTAGGTCGGCTCGCCGCTCTCTTGGCAATGGGAAAGGCAACCTATGGTGGGACAACTCCTGCAAGCTCGCCCGCCAGAGATATCGGAGACTTACAAGGAATCCATTAACCGACGAAGAATTCTCAAAGGCAAGGAAAGTATATCGGAGGGCCATTAAGAAAGCGAAGAACTAATTTTATTTGAACAAGGTTGGGAATACCAGCACAGCAAAGGATATCTTTGGCATGACCAAATAGCACAAAACTACGGGCTCTTTTTGCTCACCGCCGCTCAAGGAACCTAGATCCCCAGAAAAGCTTCTGGCAACAAGCGTGGCCGAGAAGAGAGCAGTACATGCGGACAACCTACTGACTAACCTCGTTCAAGTAGATGATATACCTGTTACAGGCCTTGCCTGGTCGCTAGTATCTGGGCCTTAGGCACCAGATTGACTCCTATTCGGAGTTCCGAATATAGCCTAGCGTGGAAGTGTCACAACGAGATCACTCGCTTCCCGGTCCAAGTTTAATACTAATCACTACGTTTTAATTATGAGAGGTATGGTATACAGTGGAATGGAAAGGTCTCATTAGATGTTCAGAAGATTGATTATTATTATAATTTTTTTTTTTTTAAAAAATTCCTATTCTACATTTATCTCTACTTCTATATGCAAACAATTATTACTTGAGACAGAGACAAGGAAATCTTGAAACAAAGACAGAGATAATCATACAACACAAGTTTCTGTTGGTGTTTCAAATGATACTGCGACAAGTCATGTCCTCAACACTACGGGCAAGTAGATCACCAGAACAAGAGTAAACTAGCCTATAATGCAGTCACCATACGTAGTAGATAGGTTATAGAAAACTAATAAGATTTATTTTAGGGAATTGCTTCCGTGCAGTGACCGTTAGCTCTAGTCCCGTAACATATTATTTTTCTATCATAATACCTTATCTCTGCGGGGTGTAGCCCGGAGATTTTTTTTTTTTCTAACTTAAACCTATACATTATTAACTCTGAGACCCGCATGAGCTTTCAGGTTCCGGACTCAGACGCCAATTCGACTTGCTCAGGTAATTCTTTCCTCACTCCAGACACTTCGAATCACGTGACATACACACACCCATCAGCAAATATGTCTTATCCCAGTAACACCACCGACTCAGCCATATCAAATCCCAATCTCGACCTATTATCTAAGTTGCCAACTGATGATTTGCAAAAATTAATTAATTTGTGCGTTAATAACACAAAATCCACCATATCGCCACACACAACTCCAACAAATTTTCCAAGAACAAGCAAGAGTGATGTACGGCTGCCAAAATGGAGTGGTAGAAAGGAAGAATTTAAATTTTATTTTGCCAGACTAAAAACAAGAATTGAAAGGGAGTTGGATGGTGTATTGGAGGAAGACACGATTTGCTTGGACATGATAGACACATTGCCTTCCGAGTTGCAAGCGAGAACCGAGGAATGGTTTGAAGAAAAACAGAGCTGTGAAGGGTATAATTGGCGAGAATTAATAATCAACTTTACCAAGTTATTTGGGGACCAGCATTTTCAAGAAACCGCAAGTAGAGGACTTTTGCCGTACTCAACAATGTCGTAACCAATATTTTCCACGTCTACTTAGAAGAATTTGAATATAAAGTGGCCTTGTGCGGGGGAGAGGAAACATACACTCCCCAAGGAAAATCACTGCCCCTTCGGATGTCGTTAAACAGTCGCTTAAAAAAGGCCCTGATTGGCCTACCACTACCCCACCCCCGAGAATACAGAGCTAACGTGAATGCGGTGAGAAAAGTGGCTTCAGACTTGGAAAGATTTAATGATTATCGTCCATTAGTAGTCTCCCAATCTGAGACCCAAGTACGATCCTCAGGAGTCAGAAATATAGGGACAGGACCAGTGAATCCCTACTTAGATCCAGAGAGAGATACAAAAATGAACGGATTAAATGCTCTGGGTACCAATAAAAGGAAAGAAAAAAATCCAGAGGAAGTTAAAAAGAATCCTAAGAAGTCACGTGCCCCGTGGAGGTCTCTAAAAGAATTTAGCCACCTTATAGAGGAAGGGAGATGTGTGCGGTGTGAATCGAGCGGACATAAGGCAAAGAAATGTGAAAATTATCGGCCAGCCAAACGTGCTAAGTCAAAAATTAATACATTAAGTACCGATTTAGATGACTCGGATGATTTGGTATCGGGAAACGACGAGACCTGAGCAAAGTCGCGCCCAGGGGGGAAGATAAGACAACATCGCCTTCCAGCGATGCGAAATCATCTGTAGTAGAATTGAACAGCCCTCCTTTTTTAATAGATTGTTTAATTAATGATTCATTTTTCGTTAAGGCAATGATCGATACCGGCTGTCTTTGTTTTTCTGTATTTGAAGAAAGTCTTGTGCGCAAATATAGCTTGAAGTGTAAAGAAATTAAGCCGCGTTCCCTCCGTCTAGCTGACGGTAAGCTAGCCACAAATATAACTAAAATCTCATTCGTAGATATGGATATTGACGGTAGGCACGAAAAAATATGGGTAAACGTCATGCCCCACTTAGCATATCCTATAATTCTGGGAAAACCTTGGATAGAATACAACGACGTTGTCTATTCAGCCAAGCTTCGACGTCTGCGGATTGGGTCCAGAAAAGATGGGTTGATAGTGCGTGCTTGTGGCTGGTATGAGAAAAAATCACCCGATAGTATTCGAAATCTTGTCTCTCAGGCGGGAATAAGAAGTGTTGCTTTGGATTCAACTAAAGAATTTGTAGCTCAAATGCGGGATTCAGAAACGATAGATGCTATAGTTGGAGCCGTCTCTATAAATGATATCACGCGAGCTCTTGAGCAAAAGAAAAGGCTATCCCGAACTGAAGTAATAAAAATATTACCGGATAGAATCAAGCATTATGTCGATGTGTTTATGGATGAAGACGCTCTTAGCAATAATGTTCTTCCGCCTCACCGGCCTGGAGTATACACAAAAATTAACCTCGAGAAAAATCAGCAAGGAATAGACAAAGAAGTCCCCTGGGGTCCTCTTTACGGGATGCCAAGAGAGGAACTGTTGGCTCTCCGAAAAACCTTGGCAGAACTCTTGGATAAGAATTGGATTAGGGCGAGTAGTTCACCAGGTGGAGCCCCAGTTTTGTTTATCAAGAAAACAGCAGGAGACTTACGACTCTGCGTGGATTACCGTGCATTAAATGCCATAAAAATCCGAGACAGGTACCCACTTCCATTGATCCGAGAAACACTACAAATTGTGAGTTGCGCAACATATTTGTTCAAAGTAGACGTACGTGCAGCATTCTACAGACTTCGTATAGCTCCTGGAGATGAGTGGGAAACAGCATTTCGAGCTCGCTTTGGAGCTTATGAATGGCTAGTGACCCCATTAGGTTTAGCGGGAGCGCCCGCAGCCTTTCAGAGATGGATTAACCAGGTCTTAGGAAATCTGCTTGGGGATATTTGCGCAGCATATTTAGACGATGTTATAAATTTCACCGAAAGCGATCTCAATGACCATTGAAGCAAAGTGGATCAAGTACTTGACAGACTCCAAAGAGCCAGGTTGAAATTAGATCCTCAAAAATGTGAATTTGCCACCAAGGAAACCAAATATCTTGGATTTTTAGTAAATGTAAAAAAAGGAATCAAAGTTGATCGAGAAAAGATCAAAGCCATAGATAATTGGGAGGCTCCAAAGAATTTAAAAGGGGTCCGAAGTTTTATAGGATTTTCCAATTTTTACCGTAATTTTATAAGAGATTTCGCGGGGATCTCTAAGCCTCAGCAAAGACTAACAAAAAAAGGGACTCCTTTCCGATGGGACACTGAGCAGCAACAAGCTTTCCTTTCACTTAAACAAAAATTTATTTCTGCACCCATTCTGGCTATGTGGTAGGACGATCGGGATACAGGGTTGGAGACAGACGCATCAGGGTGGGCGACAGGAGGTTGCCTATCACAGTATGATTCAAAAAGACTCTTACGCCCAATATTATATTATTCCAAAAAGCTGACTCCTACTGAGTGGAATTATAACATCCACGATAAAGAATTGCTAGCTATAATTAGATGCCTCAACGAATGGAGAGGTGAGCTGATAGGGCTGAGTAAACCATTCAGAGTACTTACAGATCACAAAAATCTTATGCACTTTATGACTTCCCAAAAGCTTAGTGAGCGCCATGTAAGATGGTGGCAGATGTTGACGCAATTTAATTTTAGGCTTGTCTTCAGATCAGGAAAGCAAAGTGATCGACCGAATGAGCTATCAAGACGGGCTCAAAACGTACCAGAGTCTCTGGATGACCCAAGATTAAAGCAAAGAGAATTTCAATTGATTCAAGATGCATGGGTGCTTCCAAATATTCCAGATAAAACGACCATTGTTTCTTCAATTAGTAAAAATAGCATACCTCAAGGTCAGGATATATTTGAAGACGAAGAATTACAAACCCTGTGGGATCGAGGCGTTGAAGAAGACAAAAAAGTATTCAAAGAGCTCTACTCGGCAGTCTCTCAAAATAAATCATCATTTCCAGCACATATAGGGTTAAAAACGACACTGGCGGAGTGCAATATTGATTCTCGGGGAGCCCTTTGTTTTCGTAATCGATTGTGAGTTCCAGATTGGGAGCCATTGCGCACTGCACTGATTCAGAGAACACATGATTCTTATATTACAGGTCACCCAGGACGGGATAGTACGCTAGCAATTTTATCACGATCATTTTACTGGCCATGTATGAGTACAATGGTAAGAAGGTTTTGCAGAAATTGTGATGTTTGTGGTCGTTTTCATGTATGGAGATCGAAGCGTCAGGGACTTTTACTTCCATTACCGGTACCAGACAGGTTTCATAGCGAGCTTTCAATAGATTTTATGACAGATCTGCCTGCTAAAAGCAAGGAAGACCCACGCTTACTTATGGCTATTACAGATCGGTTATTAAAAAGTGTAACCTTAGAGCCCATGACTTCCATGGGAGCGGAAGACTGTGCGGAGAGATTTTTGAATTGTCACGTCCATTTTCATGGCTTCCCAAAAGCCCTTACCTCAGATAGAGGATCAAATTGGGTGGGAGACTTCTGGCGTTACCTATGTAAGGCAGCCCAGATTGAGCAGAGACTGTCAACAGCATTCCATCCGAAAACAGATGGTGCAACGGAGCGAATAAACCAGGAAGTTCTTTCATATCTGCGGGCGTTTATCTCACACTCGCGATTTGAATGGGCTACTATGCTGCCAATAGCTCAACTAGCATTGAATAATAAAAACAATTCAAGTTCCGGAATGAGTCCATTTTTTTAGAGCACGGATATCATGTTGAACCTATCCAGCAGAAATTACTAGACACCGATAAAATACGGTCTAACCCAGTCAAACAAGCTGAAAAATTTATCACTCGCATCCAACAAGCACAAGAATTTGCTGAGGCAGCAATGGCAGCAGCGCAGCAACGAATGGAGGATCAGGCAAACAAATCTCGTACCCCTTTACCATTATTTCGTGTAGGAAACAAGGTTTGGCTTAACCTAAAGAATATCCAAACTCCGCAGCCAAAAAAGAAGCTGGCATGGCTAAACGCTAAATATAATGTAACTAAGGTTATCTCACCTCATGCAGTGGAATTGGATGTGACCTCTAAAATATGGCCACGGTTTCATGTAGAACTCCTTAGAAAGACTAGCACAGATCCTCTTCTTTCACAGCGAAACGACGATTCCCAACCCGCGCCACAAATGATTGAAACACCAAACGGGGAATCAATACCCGAACAAGTGGTAGAAAGAATACTACGAGCAGAAAGTTTCCAACGGGGCCTCAAAAGGGTAAGAAGAGTGCTAGTGAAATGTTCTCATTCAATCGTTAAAAAGGTCTGAAGTACCCCTTTAGCCAATCCTCTCCCGCAACCACGCCCGAAAAAATCAGATCCACCATTGAAGAAGCGTAAAATTTAAAAGATCCGCACTCCTCAAAACCTAGCTGACGTGCATTCGATTTTTTAAATCCATCGATAAAATAAGGAACCCAAACGAAGTAAAAATCTGCTCATGCGCAAAATAGCGAAATCGATTGGAAGGCTTCAGCAACAACTAGCCTACAGAACGACTATTATTGAAACTCAAGCACTCTAAATTGAGTGTTTGTTGGCTTCTAGAAGGAGAAAAAAGATACCAATTGTTGCAAACACTCATTGTTCAAACGTTGAAGTGATTAAAAGCCTGCAAGAAGAAGCAGATGTGGCAATCACTATCGAATCAGCAAATGGGACACAGCGAGAATAAAGGGCTTCTAGGGTAGTCGAGAAAGCTATGGATCAGAGGCATACCTACTCTTTTGGATACTGACTATTTGAATTTGAAATTTAGGTAATTGTTGCAGGATAAAATCAAAATTCTTCGGCCTGAAATTAAATTTTCGTGTTAACCGAAGGTAGGCTTAACCGGATTTTGATGAATGGACTTACATTTTTATTGCCTTCTACTTTGGGAACTCTTATATCTTAATCGGGTTAAAATGCATTCATTCTAACCGATCAAAAAAAAAAATACTTACAAATTCAATCACAAGGGTAGTCATTGGAATCCATGTTGATGAGCTTTTTATCACTACATTAACCAAGAAAGAGGCTGAGAATCTCAAGGAAAAACCTAGAAATAGATTCAAGATGAAAGATATCGGTGTT
>JAHYSP010008947.1:0-10024 GCA_019455505.1 Pleochaeta shiraiana | reverse complement strand
CCCCCCCCCAAAAAAAAAAAAAAAAAAAAAAAAAAAAAAAAATTAGATGCGTAGAACTATCCTGTTCCTCTCACGGCTGTGAGCCGAGCATTCTCCAGAAGGCTTAGTCAGAGGCATAGTCAATTCTCGCTTTGCGCCGTGGATACTAGAGAAGCCAGTGTGAATGATTTGATATAATCAGGGAAGCAATCCTGAAGTCGGATAGAAGAGAAGAATAATAGATCCTTTGAAATCAGCTAAGTGCTATGCTA
This sequence comes from Pleochaeta shiraiana, assembly GCA_019455505.1. Classification (NCBI taxonomy): domain Eukaryota; kingdom Fungi; phylum Ascomycota; class Leotiomycetes; order Helotiales; family Erysiphaceae; genus Pleochaeta; species Pleochaeta shiraiana. Next base: position 9,773 of record JAHYSP010008947.1, on the reverse strand, counting down.
GGGGCAACATTAGAGAGAGATCCTTGTCAATAATTTCCTTTTTCTCTTGAACGATATTTCATTCAGTGAGATGATGATTTTCACAGATAGTTCAAAGTCAGAGGATGTGTCTGCAAGAGGCGGAGATGTGGGTGACCAAGCTGACCACCAGGATCTCAACCGCATGTTACCACTAACACCTCTCGACTCAAAATTGGAAATTTGTAATACAGAGGCCCAAACTGCCCTAGCTAATACTTAAGTTTACACCTAATTTGTGTAGAAAAAAAGCCAACCATCTAGCAACATTTCACTCAAAATCTGATGCGATAGTTTGAAGACAACACCCTAAGATGGCTTAAAATTTTACACATGTGTAATTTTATTTCTCTTAATCTTCTGCATACAATTTGAAAAGTCCAAATTTTATCGAAAAAAAGTTGTGGTTAAAAGAAGATGAGTAAGCAATTTGCCACTTTTTTGTTTACCACACTAGTATCTCGTAGTACCACTCTTTGCAGCCAATACTATTCCAATCAGTCTCGACATTTACTCTACCAAACTCATGCAAGAAGATGTTGGTGTTCGGGGCAATTCTCTCTGAACTGTCCCCATCGTTCCCTCATTCCCTTTTGATGATCAGGATACTGCCCTAACTGTAAAGGGACGAGAGTACAACGGACGTCACACGTGAACTATGCCTCTAAAAGATTACACTTTCCTATATTTAACTACTGCCGTCCGTAAGAGAGTTTGCATGTAAACAAGTTATCTACTCTCGGTGATCTCTAGCCCTCTACCTTTCCTAGCTCCATTACCCGAGTGATTTGGAAATTAGAGATCACTTGCTATTCTCATACCCCAGTGTCATTAGCCAGTGATCCGTAATTCTAATCACTTGTGATTAAGTGTAACATGATCAATTCTGCAAACTAAACTACGAGCTTGGGCCGGACCAGCAATTCCAGAATGGGCACTGCTATTATGACTATGAGCTAATATGAAACATTAATCTACCTCTGAGCAATGGATGATGCGAGTGAGCGATATAAGTGTATTTAAGAGTAATGATAGGTTTGATATATGGTGTAAAAGATTGCTTGATTATTATTTTATGTGAGAACTACGTCTTGCTTTATATACAACACTTATGGAGACAGGAACTAGCCTGTTACTACTAGAAAGTTCCATTGGAGCACTGTATGTATACAACAGTGACCTCAATATCGAGTCTACAGTCTATTCCATCCTATTCTATGTTGCTCCATATTATTCCACATTATTCCATGATGAACTAATTGCCTGTGTCCGTGCTCGATCACACCTTGTGCATATCCTTGCCAAGGTGGGCTTAGTCACAACAACAGCCCATAAAAGTAATTCCCCTCCCAACACACCCAAATGATGTTCTATTGCGTTTAAATCTGGGAATTGGGCGTGCTAATCCAAGCGATAAATACTCCTGGAGTCAAGAAATGTTTGGATGACTCAGGCTGTAGGCCTGTAGTCATTATCCTGTTGAAAAATTAATTGTTTAATAGGGGGCATGTCTCACTAAAGACACATCTCCCCAATACTACGCGTCTAATTCTTGTCTAATACATTAACACATTTCTCTGTATACATATTTCCTTCTACTTGAACCATAGCACTTGGTCCAGCATAACGTATACAAGCTCAAATCATAATGAAACCTCCTCCAGACTTGACTGTACCGGTGGTATTTCGCTCCTGAAGTATTGCATTATCTTTTCAACATGTGTAGTGTTTTCCACCACTACCGATCCGGTTAATCTTGGTCTCATAGTACCATATTACCTTTTTGAGTTTTCGACGGTTCACTCCTTGTACTTGGCCGCGAAATCCATACAGTCTCTCTTGTGTCTCTTACTCAATACTAGTTTTTTGACCTTAGAGATTTATGTCCTGCCTATTTAAGAACATTTTCAACTGTTTGAGAGGTTATGCTCAGGTCAATTGACTCTCTTAAAGCTGTTGCCTCCTGCTAGGGTTATTTCTCGGTTCCATGGGTCATTCATTGAACAATTTGTCTCCGGCAACGAGTAAGTTTCCTCGAACGTTATTTTTCGCACCCTCACTAGCTTCAGGAACCGTATTACGAATATTATCGACAATGGATTTAGAGCATTTGAGCTCACTCTCGATAGCACGACCTGGTCTTCCTTCTTCTAAGAGCTCAATCATTCGCTGTCGCATGATCCCGTTCAATTTCGGCATGTCACTATGCGGAACATTCAAATATATTCGAAATTTATTCTTTCGGTTCAAGGCTGACCCAATTAATAACTTACGGAGTCTAGCTTAGTAAATGCATATAGCCCAAAAAAGGAATTTTTGTTTGTAATTTACTTATACGAATTCATTAAGAACTTGAATCAACAAAAACGGGTTCAAAAAATGGCCAATCGATGAGATATCATCTATTGGCTTCATTTTTTTTTCTGGTAAAATTGAAAACTTCAGATTTCATACTGAAGATTAGGAGATACTGTGTTACACATGTGCAAGTTTAAAGTCATTTTAAGGTGTCATCACCCTTTCAGCTTTTCAGTGAAATCTTGCTTAATTGATCATTTTTTCTACTTAGTGTATTTTCCTATGTTCAGGCTCGCGAGAAAATTTAGGTTTTTCTTGGATAACCAAGGGGTAATAGGAAATTCCTCACAGGTGTCTGAGTTTTTTTCTCTAAGCATGTCCGACGATTTTGCCAGCCTCAAATACCTCTCATCGACACGGTACTACAGGTTAGTTTGACCTCTGATCATTTCAATATCCTCGGTGGATCGAATAGTGTAGTGGTATGTCATCCGGATCGGTATTCTGAGTAGAGTTTGGGTAACTTTGACAACTGCCCCACTAGGGACGGCAGACCGCTAGTTTGAACCCAGTAGAACCTGCCTTTTAAGGTGTGAAATGTATACGTTGATGGAGGTCTACTTCAACAACCAAAGGTTTTTTTGAGAATTTTCCCCGTAGTAAATATTCACGGAAGAGGTGTGCAGAAGGTAACTTAATTCTTGTAGCGTTATCCGTAAATGCTGTTTGAGTGAGTGTCAAATTTATCTAAATCACGTAGTCATGATCTCTTGTCCATGATACTCTATAACTCCATAAGTACTTCAAGAAAGAAGAAATACACCGGGTAAAATATTGGAGCCAATATTGCCGCCATGGATGGTACTGCCGAATGCTTCTCATCGGACATGGTATAATTTCTCATCGATCTTTAAACGCTGGGTCATAACGAAGAGAGACAGCTAAGGATAATACATAGGATGTAATCGCTCAACAGCCTTGTCGTAATCCCGGTATCACTAATTCGCCAAGATTTCCATAAGAACTAACAATACCTCGCGAAATTCTTGGTCACATTTTGGCATCAAGAACAGGAAATTGAAAATTATCTGCTGAAGGTTTGATCACTTAGACACCCAATCTAGTTTCTACATCGTTTTGGCGCCGAAATAGAGAACCTACACATTTTCTCCAGGATTGTAAAAAAAGCTTCTAAGCAGGCGTTTTCCGGGCCCGCTAAGCATCACGACACCTGTTCTGCTGGGTACCTTCAACGGTAAAAAACTAGTAATAAGATTAGAAAAGACGTGTTTTTAAGAAAATTTTCGCCCAAACTTCTTTAGAAACAACCAATATGCACATTCTCATTCTACCCGTTCTACTTGTACATACCGTTTCCTTTATACAGTATGGAAGCTTTGCAAACGCACTACCAGAAGGGCTAAATACTGTAGTGGTTTAACCCAGGCCTCACCCCTTAGCAGCATATGTTACTACCCAGGACCCTGTGCAAGCGCGAGCCCTTAATTAGTTATACAAATCATCATCATCATAAATGTAAGTTGTTGAACAGGCGTCAAGTCCTACTCTGCATCTCAAATATTGAGATCCAAATTCTGATGAGTTAAGAAGAGTCACATCCACCACTGAATCCTCCATTTTGAAATTCCCATTTGTCCCTCAGCAGCATCCATAGAATCTGTTTTATGAAAGCTTACTCTTGATCATCCCAGAATTAAAGAATTAAGGGCTTTTCTTTTTCAAGAAAAACCCCAGGATGAATTAACTGTTGGCGTAAATGGTCATCTGATATTTAGACTTTCAATATCTGATGGTTCAGAACTCGTAATAGTTTTTCTGGTAGCTTCGGATTGCGCAGGTACGCCATCCTTCTTTAAGTGAGTGTGAGATTGAGTTTTATACGTGAGCCTGCTTGACGTTAATTATAAATAATTATAATGATAAATATAATGAGTCTTATTCCATGGGAAATATGTACTTAGATCGAGGATTAAATCAGATGATGTTTTGATAATGTAAGCATTACTCGGGCTAGCCAGCATTATGTTCGGGGAAAGATGGGAGTACAGTAAATCAAAGGTTCAACTTGGACGATAATTACATCTCGTGAGTAGTATTTGGATCTTTAATGTTCAACTGAAAGAATAGATTCCCCAAAAATTTGCTGAGATATTTTGCACTTTCGCCTCGATACCAACTGTTTCTATTCGGAGACCCCTATTGAAATCTTCTCCGAGTTTGAGTCGGCAACATTTTTTACCTCGCCCTGCTTGCCATTCTATTGGGCGTCTTAGTTAGCTCTTACTTTTAAGAGTTAATATTCATACTCACATTCCACTTTGAGAATCGAAGTTGTATTTCTCCTCTCTTCTCAGCTAAAATTCTTTTTTCATCCTTAAGACTTCGTCGGACGGCTTGTGCTGCTACCGAAAGATATTTATTGTACCTTTCCGCAGGCTGATTAGTTCTCTTACTAAGTCATCATAATTTTATTTGATGTGATTCACNNNTGACTCATAACTCTGTGGCGCTTGAACTTTTTTCCGACTATTTATTCTCGTTCCGGAACTCTTACAGCTAAAACGCGCAGATGCCCTATTAACCATCTATATAAATATAAACACTATCTCGTGAATTTATTCGTAAATATATTCATTACTTTAAAAATATGATATAGTCAAAACTTTTCATCAATATGAGTCATAGCTAGTCATGTAGTTGATCGAAATTTGTTGATCAGTAGATAGAACCATGGTTAAACTGAAAAGACTTGAAAAAGTACAAGTTCTGACAGTCTACATGATAAAATATCATAGGATATCTCATGGACAGCAAAATTTGCTGCAGATTTTATTCGGGTAGTTATACAGGTTCGGCATCAAGTTAATCTAATTTGGAAAACCATGAACCACAGACTTTGCAGTCTTGTAGGACTGCCGTTTTTTTTAAGAAAATATTTAAAATACATTTGTAAATTTTTTATGGGCAAGCTAAGACTCCTAAACTTTAAAACCTATCTCTTCTGCGTAAGGCAGGACATTGAGATCTCCAACCACCGATACAGTTGCTCTACCATTTAGCAAGCTTTGAGCAACCTAAATTTAATTGGTTAGATAATATTGTTAAGTGCTAGTATGAAGAACTGGGTTCTTACAGCTTGAAGTTTCTCTCCACTCACATTGGCCAAACTGTTTGTAACATCCTCAAGTTGGTAAGACTTATGGCCATGGAGAATACCAACACCTGTTGAAATAATACCCGTTTCGATACTTTGAGCTTCATCTATTGCTCTAAACTTAGCTGAAGAAATAGCTTTTTTTAAGTCTTCCTTGGTGGTAAGCCCTTCTGCAACACTTTTAAGGGCTTTAAATGCCTCGAAGGAGGCTTTTTGAACAGCTTCAGCCGTACCGGTGAGTTTTATAGTCAAAAGGCCTGCATCTGAGTATGCGAAATTAGAAGTATCAGCGGTAGCCCCAGGAAAATTTGATGATGCCTTGGAAAGTAAGGAAAATCCCTTAGTCCACTTGATATTTGAATGACCACCGAGAAGAGCTGCAAGAACACAAATTTCAGGTTTGTAAGATGTTCCGGTAGTAAAAGAGCTTGTACCAGGGAATGCAATAATAATCGAGTTTCCAGAGGGATGGTTTGTACGCTCTTCGCCACCGTAGTATTTGGATGCCTTGCTGGAAAGGGGAGTTTTTCCGCTAGGAACTTCTTGAAAGAACTCGCTAACCAATTTTGCTACTTCATCTTGATTAGCACCATTGACAACGATTGCTAGGTTTGACTTGGAATATGCAGAGCTTGCAAACTGGCTAATAGTTTCTGCATCTAGATACTTTGAGATTGGAGAGGAAGAGCTAGGATAAAGCGGGTGCCCAAGACCATTATGGAATGCAATGCCATGCGCAGATTCAAGTGCAATCTCTGTCGCATTCCCAGCTATTTTGTTTTGATGAAACTTTAAGAGAGGAGTTACCTGCTCCTGATATTCATATGCTTTAGACAAATTAGTTCTACAAAAATCACTATTTTAGTAATGGACTAGTTGTCTTACTTGTAAACTTAGTTTGCGAGATGACTTCTGCTAGCAAATCAGCGAAGTATGGTAGATCTTTTCGCAAGAATTTGGCTTCAATCACTATAGATTCTCGAGTATGGTAAGATACTAATTGACTACCAAGAAGCTCGGATTCTCTCGTGATTCGCAAGGCCGATCGTTTATTAGTGTTCTAGATTCACAGCGTGTTAGTCATATTTCTAATTCGTCCCCCAAGCAGATAATATAGGTAGGTGCCATGTGGATACACAAACCTTGAAAGCAAACAAACTTAAACCTGGTGTGAGACCTGGGGCTGGTTGATATCTCGTCCCAGCTTTGGAAACAATTGCAAATCTCGAGGTTGGCCACAAATCATCTTTACAAGCAATCCTGAGGCCAGCAACGTCAGTTGTACCATAAGAGTTTGATTTTGTGTCAGAAGTTATGGCAGAAAGACCACGCTGGTTCTTAGGATTTACATGAAATGACGCTTGAAATATATTTTTCGTGTATTTTCTAGGCGCCAACCGTGAGAACATTGTTCATGGGAAGGTATGATGAGTGGTGACAGCTATTTCACCCCAAGATCCGTTGTGACGGGTAAGCCACTTGGGTGAGGGCTGAGTCAGCCAACCGAGATAAAATTGGAATTAAAATTCTCCGAATTTGACTGATACTTCTTTAGTATACGACTGGTTACGAATATTCTAACAAATATTCTCATACCTAGAATAATGGACACCCAAAACCTCCAAATCTTTATCAAGCTATCCAAAAGCCTAAATATTATCCCAATAAATCAGTATATGTGGTTGGAGGGGCGGAGGACATGCCTGGAACCGCTGCTGAGAAAATTTTTCCTGTCTGGATTGTCGGGGAAGATTCTAAAGAGTACTTCTGTCTCGCGCGTGCTTGAATAATTGCGATGTTCATTCTACGCTCAAATAGTGATCAATACTACTTTCAAAGAAGTAAAACCCAACATTCGTGGAATTAAGTCACTCATTTCAACTTTTTTTTTTTGTTTATCGTCCTTATGGAGTCTAAGACTATCAAGGACAAGAGATCATGAGTACGTGATTTAGACTAATTGGACACTCACACTCAAACAGCATTTGCGTATACTACTGCGAGAAATGAAGTTACCTCCCGTACTTCTCCCGTGAATATCCACCAAAGGGAAAATTCTCAAAAAACCTTTGGTTGCTCAAGTGTACCTCCATCAACGTATACATTTCACTCCCTAAAAAGGTAGGGTCTACTGGATTCGAACCAGTGGTCTTCGTCTCAAGTGGGGCAGGTGTCAAGGCTACCCAAACTCTACTTAGAAGGCCAGCCCGGATGGCATACCACTACACCATCCGTCTCACTCATTTCAACTGTGGCAGTGTGAAAAGTTGAGTTTTTTGGTTTGAAGTGGACTTTGTAAGAGCCACTCCAGGCTCTCTACACATATAATTTGTGCATAGAAATAGAAAAAAGTAAAGTATCAGAATTCAAGATGCTTGGAATTTTGATAGGTAAGAGCAATGTTTTTCTCTCACCTCTTTTGTGAATACTCGAGTAAATTTACCTGAATCTTTGCACAATGCCATATAAAATTGCTACTCTGGTCGCCGATCATGCAGTTTCATAGTTTCCCTTTTAATTTCGCTTTTTATTTCGCTGGACTCGACTTCGAAAATCCTCGCAAAAACATGTCCATAAAAAGCGTAATAGTATTCCATAAGTTTTGGCAAGAAATTGAAAGCTCAATATTGCTTTACTCAGTGAAATTTGGATAAAATTTTCGACTCGCAACTCATGTTGCAATTTTTTTAGTAATTTTAATCTGTATCAACTTGCGAATTTGTAACTAAGGCTCGAAATGAAATTCGTTAATTGGGAAATCTTGTGAGAATGAAACAAAACGGCTTAGTGAGTCTTTTTGATTGATTTATTTATTTATGCAATTTGAGGTCCTATGCCATGGGATTACGAGGAGCTCAACTTGTCCACATCTTCTCTGCCGTTCAAGGATGCTGCATATATACTAAATACAAATTTAAGACAAAAAGTGTTACTTAAAAAAAATCGAAATAAGATACTTATATTTGGACCAGTATTTCTGTAACTAGCTTCCACCCTACTATCTATTCATTGATTACTAACAATCTTTTTCAAGTACCCTCCTCATATTCTGAAGAGAATGGCATAATAAACAGCCTCCCATCCCAGACAGCAAGATTTTCTTGCAAATTCTACAAATTCCTCGGTTCAATTTGGTTTGAGAAGCTTGCTGATGAAATCATTCTTGTTACATTTTTTCTATGCTCGCGCACCTGGCTGACGTATTTTCGACGGCAAACAAGTTCAGTTGGCGTAGACTTTTACCCATAATTGAAATGTAGATTTCTGTTTTCAAAGTGGAATTGGCAATTATGCGCCACGAAGTCCACTTCCTGTCCTGGCAACATGTAAATAGTGTGATAATTAAGTGGTAATCTAAGCACTGGAGTTGTATAAGGCCGCATCAGTTAGTACGGTTTGAATTTAAACGGAATTAAATTAAATTCTATCGAAGGGAAATCATTCACCCATTAGATAGAAAAATTTTATGGTACCTAGTCTCATATATTTCAAAGTAGAAAATAGAAATTAAGTTCTAATTTCAGTGATATCTGAAGATAGTTCCCCAATTTAGAATAGACATAAAAAGGAGATTTCAGTGCTGACGCTATCATGTAAACCCACGACCGACGACTCTCATCCAATTATTGATAGCCTTACGCATACAATGATCTAATTTTAACCAAATTCTACCCATTGGAAGTTCCCATGTAGATCAAAGTAGTTGTAAGATTCTTGTCCGCAACCTAAAAGATATTATTACTATTATTATTGCTATTTAATGTCCGCGGGTAACGTGCTTTGCACGTGACCCTGTTGTACCCTGTCGGGACATAGGACGCCGGGGGGTGAGTCCCCGTTTTTAGCATGAATTTTAGATACAGGACTAGGGCGCTTGATCATTGTTGCCACTAGATGAGATAGCTGATGACTCTCCAAGTTAATAGGTGGGAAAAGGATAAGAGACAGTCCAACCCCAAGACCCTTGACCGCCTATAACAACCACTGCATTTGCTACCGACAACTGTAGAAATAAAATCCACCCTATTCGACCATTACCAGAAACAGGAAACACTTCCCAACTCCATTTTTCCACAACGCCTGTTACTCTTATTAACCTGTGCGATTTTTTTTTTTTTAAAAAAAAATCAATTAGCCGGCAGCCCAAATTTCGGAAAAAAAACGTGTTTCGCTGAGCCACTTGTGAAATATTGCGCCACCTTTCGCAGTGCCCAAGATAAATTGTAGTACTTCTGAGGCTGGCCCTGCCGGAAGTCTGGCCTTCCTTTTAGCAATGTGACAG
>JAHYSP010008944.1:4896-18100 GCA_019455505.1 Pleochaeta shiraiana | reverse complement strand
TATATATATATATATATATATATATATATATATATATATACATATTTTACCAGTATTCAAGATCCTCTGTCTGATGATATCACCTGTTATCTCAAGACTATTCACTATTCTAATCTTAGGCTGTCCCGATCCGCTTTTTCGTTCGGTAACACTGTGTCCAAACATAACTTCTTAGACTAGCCCCGCACTTGGAAATAAACGGCTAAATTAGAATAGCAGGAATAAACTATCTTATTATAAATCATGGGATTCAGATTCCAAGAATAATATAGTTTGCCATAACAGAAACCTGGAAACTAATAAAAGAAACCTAGACTTCATACGTAATATCTTAGTCTAACATTGAGAGAAAAAAGTTTTACCTGACACTGAGGCATAAACCTAACGTGATGAAAATAGATTTCACGGAGGGTTTCATTGGTAAGGATAACTTTAAGTTGTACTGTTCCCACCCCTGGAGATGTAGTCACTCCTCCAGCGCCTTCTATTTCTGTGAGATCGATTTGATAGGTTAAAATATCACTTATTTCGTTGGTTACCATGGTGCCAGCCCCAGAGTCAGCTAGCCACCGATTTTTGATTAGAATTGCTGGATCTTTACTAGATAAAGCCTTTGGTAGAATCTCGGGCAAAGGTTTAGCAGAGGTTTTGGTGGATATTGTAGGAAGCGCTTGAGGATTTAAGTGAGTCGAGTAGTAGATATTAACTTTTTTACTCTTAGACATAGCATCATTTTCAATAGATTCATACATGGGGTTTTGATTTTCATTTTCTTCTTTAGTAAGCCATTTCTTTCCTGTTTTGGCTTCCCACACTTTCTTTTTTTGAATTGTTAAGCAGACAGTCACTAGTGCCATGATATCTAGAGTTGCAAGTCTGGCAACGCCGAGATGATTGCTTGTCTTTGTTAGACCCAGATATGTTAAGAGCCATTGTAGTTTCGGCTTTAAACTCAACATGTTCCGTACGCCTTGCCTCATCTTAAATATCTGAAATCAATTCTTCTAAATTCGGCCGTTGGTTAACATCTTTATTTCTTTGGAGATTTAGTTCTGTCAATCCATATTGGAAACTCATTCTATAAAGCATGCACAAACAGCATTGCTGGCCAGTATGTTGGTATTTTTCATTCGAATCCATGACTTGAGATAAGCTGCACAGTATTCTTAAAACTAGTGATGAAACTAGATAGATCGTTATAATCTTCATATTTCATTGAAACATATCTGATAAGTTCCTGATGCTGTACAACAATCCCGGTTCCTTCGTAGGCCTGTTCAAGTGCGGCACACATTTCTCTCGCAGTGTGATAATTTGAGATTATTAATTGTGGTGATGATTCACAATTATACATAATAGTATTTGCGGCTTTAGTGTTACCTCTAACCCATTCTTGAAATTTCCTGATTTCTTCCTGGTCTATTGATTGCCAATATGAATAATCAATAGTTGGTTCTTTTCCGTCTGGTCAAAGATACTCGATTAAATCCGCTGCAATGATGTTTCGGATTATTACTTGATCTATTGCAAGTAGTTTTCAGGCCCCTTTTATTTCATAGAGTTTGGAAGTAACAAACCTGATATATATATGTCGTTATTTGGCTCTTGATATTTGGAATATTCTTGTGGTTTGGGATCTGCCATTGTATCGGAATAAAAATATGATTTTGAGTAAGCAGTTCCTTTGTTTACTTTTATTTTTCTTTATTTAGTTGACCGGCGAACGGATCGCGTATTGTCGTTAAAAATGTGGAGTATCGATTGATGTAACCAATTAATTTTCAAAAGAAATTTATGGTATAAAAGTTGAACCTTTCAGTTTAATGCTTCCGGTCTCATAACCTATAGAAATTGTTAAGTTTGTAGTGTATAGGAAGGTTATTAGAAAAAGTATTTTAATGTGTTGGATTTTCTAATAATAAATATATTTTCCAATATATTTCACATATATAGCAAAGACATAATTTACCTTGTTCTTATATCCATAGTAGAGCATCCGTAATCACCATTATAATAGGCTAAACCTATTACGGAAGAATACATGCAAGCTATAGGTGATTAAGTTTCAGATCACCTAGAGCTCTCACTAGTCCTATTTGAGTCTATGACCGTATGGGCGCGGCTGATTTATACACACTTTTGGATTAGTAAGCCGGTTTGGTTACACAATCCTGCACAGACCGCCCCACTAATCTGCCGCATAAAACTTTTGCATAACTTACACGTGGTCCTTAAATCCAGTCATAAGTGAAGATTCGAGAAAGGGACAATCTCGTCGTACACCTGTAACTGATTTTTTCCTACAAAATTTTTGCATTAATATTAACTCCATCAACCCTCTACTCTTAGCATCCGAACTTGAAGGTTTGTATTCTTCCTACAGTAACAAGAATTTTATTTCCAGCTAACTGTAATTCTTTCTAGACCGTTGGTAACAATGCTACCATCTCTAAATCGAACCCGAGTTATCAACAACTTAATCGAGGACTCCGAGAAGGAATGTGTAAAGGTTTTTCCTGATGAGGGGTCATTTAAGATATGGCTAAAGTAAGAGGTAAGCCAAATTAGATGGAATAACTACAATAATTACGTCTCAAAAAAAAGTCTGAATGTATGCTATATTGCCCCAACTTAAGTTGTGGCATTTAAACAGATCTCAATGTAGCCTCTCCCAGGACTGGCTCGTGATATTGGATGGACCTAATACTACAGGTGTCCATTCTATGGTAAGCCTAAAGCTATAAAAGAAGCAACAGAAGAACAGTCTCAGGGTAAGAAATCAAAGATAACCAAGGGTGATAAAAGATGTGACTGAAAAGCACGATTCGTTGCCAAGAAAAGGTCCGGAGAGGATGAGGTTGTTTGTCGATGCACCTTCCTCATACTGGACATGTTAAATCGTCATATCAGACCTGGACAAGACAGTATATGCCACCATGCTCCCGGGACTATATGAAGAAATTTGTGGAACCTGGGGTCAGTCTTGCCCAATTTAAGACAGCTGTAAGAGAACAGAGTGCCTCTTTTAACACAGGCTCCGAGTCTCTAAAAGGGAGTGGTCCTGTCGTGGCACCTGAAATGCTTCGAATCAAATCTAAAGATTTCCATACTTATAAGCGAAAGCATGAGAAACAAAAAAAATACTTGGACTCCGACATCTGGAAAAGTCTTGCAATGTATAAGGAAAAAATTATTTGTGAAGGAGGAAGTTCAATCCTTAGGATGATTCCTTAGGCAGATGAATTGGGTAAAAGATGCCTGCTTTTGCCATATGTACTAATTGGCAACTTTAACTACTAAAAAATTGTTCAACACCACTTTTTCTTGATTCAACGCATAACACGTGCTCTGCTCCAGATGATCGTGAAGAGAAGGCATTCTTGTCCACCATCTTGATTAAGCATGATGAGGCTGGTTATGGACTTCCAGTTGCATTTTTCTTGACCAACTCGGAGTCCAAATGGCCATTTATAGAAGGCTTTACGTGTTTGAAGGGTTGTGCTGGTTTAAATGAGTCTCCAACGTTCATGATAGATTGCTGTCAGACTGAAAGGGCTGCAATAAACATGGTGTTGAGTTCTCCAGAAATTCGGTTCTGTCACTGGCACATGTTCAGGGCAATGCGGGCTCAAGTAAAGGGAAAAATTACGAATATGAACACAGAACATGTTCAGATGATGAGATGATCTGCTGTGACAGATTTCAAGATGCTTGTTTACACTAGAACAGTAAATGATTTCGCTGATGTGTGGATTAACTATCATGCACGATTCGGAGGCTCTACAGAATGGATGGAGTACCTTCAACGTACGTGGTTGTGCGGCCCGATGCACTGGTGGGTTGGCGCACGAAGAGAAATTGATTTTATTGATGTAGGGAGAAGTTTGGACTGAAATCAAATAATAGGAAATGCTGGGTATTAATACGAACAATAACGTAGAATCCTGGCATAGTAACCTCATGATAAACTGCCTCAAAAAGAACCGAAAAATTCGTCCCGATGCGCTTGTATACAAGCTTACAGAGGAGATTCTACCTGACCTTTCATTAAAGGTTTCGAGGATGACTATGGGATTTGTGGGTAGACGCATGGCCATAACTGAGAGTCATCAGTCGGAAGAATGTATGAAAATACCCAAGACCGACCAGACTAAATTTTCCCTCGGCCTTGGCTATCATAATGAAATTATACCTGCTTTTATTGTTCAAAATTGCAAACATGACATCATTCTGGGCCTTCATGGCTAAAGAAACATTCACCACATTTAGACTGGAAAAATCACACTACTACATTCAAGGAAACATGTCACAATCTTTCTTGTTGCAAACACCAATCAACTATAGCGTATTTTGATTTTCTAAAGTCCCCCACATTATCTCTCAGCACAATACATCAGTCTAACCACAATCAGAAAACAAATACTCCTGTCACAAACTCAACGGTCGAAAATAACAGATCAAGGCAAAAGCAGCATATCGATAAAGAGAATATTTTAACACCTAAAGATTCTGACCCGAAGATCTTCTTACCCATTCATTACTACGAGTTCTTGATGTCTTTGATAAAAAAAAGGCCGAAGCCCTTCCACCTCACCGCAGTTGGGATCATGCAATTGATCTACACCCAGGAACTACGCCACCTGCAGCCCGTCCATATTCTATGAACCAAAAAGAGCTTGAAGCACTACGTGACTATTTGAATAAGGAGTTGTCCAAAGGCTTTATACGTCCCTCTCGTTCCTCGGCTGCAGCCCCTGTGACTTTTGCGAAGAAATCCAACGGTAATCTTCGATTTTGTATTGACTATCAGGGTCTGAACACTATCACTATAAAAAATCGCCACTCTTTACCACTCATTACAGAAACTCTCTGCCAGCTTTCCCACGCTAAAGTCTACACAAAGCTCGATGTGATCTCCGCGCTCAATAAATTAAGAATCAAAGTAGGTGACGAATGGAAAGCTGCCTTGTTGTTACGGTATTTTCGAACCCACAGTAGTTCTATTTGGTCTTTGCAATGGCCCAGCTTCTTTCCATGCCTACATTAATTACGCTCTTCGGGGTATTCTGGATCATTATTGTGTGGTATATATGGATGATATTCTAATTTTCTCGAAGGATCTCAAAGATCGTCACCAACATGTTAAGACAGTACTTAAACGTCTTCGTGACCATGATTTGCAAGTTGATATAACGAAATGTAAATTTGAAAGCACCCAAGTATCCTATTTAGGTTTAATTGTCTCTACTAAATGAATCGAAATGGATCCTAAGAAGATCGCATGTGTTCAGGACTGGCCAACACCCAAATCTGTTCGCGATATCCAAGGATTTCTGGGGTTCGCTAATTTCTATAGACGATTTATTCCAAACTTCTCGCGGATTGCTCTACTCTTGACCCAGCTCACAAGAAAAAATACCAGATTCTTATGGAATGATGACTGAATCTACCTTTCATCTAGTTTAAAAGGCCTTCAATGACAAAACAATGTTCGCCAACTTAGACCCCCGAAGACAGACTGTCTTAGAAACAGACGCTTCAGATTTTGTGGCCGCTGCTATTCTCTCACAATACGACGATTCCGGAACCCTCCGCCCTGTGGCATATATGTCGAAGAAAATGATTCTTGCTGAGTGTAGCTATGAAATCTTCGACAAAGAGCTCCTAGCCATTGTAAATGCGTTGAAAACCTGGAGAACAGAACTTGGATCAGTCGAGGTCACCACTCATATTTTCACAGATCACAGAAATCTCGAATACTTTACAACCACCAAAAAACTTAACAGAAGACAGGCTCGATGGAACGAACTACTTGCAGATTATAACTTAAGAATTATTTTTAGATCTGAAAAGCAAAACGGCAAACTTGATGCTCTTACTAGGATTAGTTCCGATAAGCCATTTGCAATAGACAATAACCGTAATCAGCATCAGTACCAAACATAACATCGCTTCATGAAAATCCGCTTTATGGTCATCGAGGAGAAGCCGCACTTTACGGTATGTTATCTTGTCGATACTGGTGGCCAAATCGTCATAAAGACGCGCGAAAATATGCTCGGGGGTGCGAAGCATGCCAAAGAAACAACCCTTCGACACAGAAACCTTATGGCTCCTTGCAACCATTACCAGCCCCTGAGGCACCGTTCCGTCATCTCACCTTAGATTTTATAGAACCCTTACCCACTTGTAAAGTTCGGGACTTCGCGTATAGTTTTATACTTCAAGTAGTCGATCGGATGACAAAACGAGTGTGGATCATACCTTTGGAAAGACCCTCTGCCCAAGAAACAGCTGACGCTTTTCCCGCCTCAGCCGTTCGGTTCGCTGGTTTACCAGACTCTCTAACTTCCGATCAAGGCAGAGCGTTTATCGACTCTACATATAAAGAAATTTGTTCTCACTTGCAAATCACTCACAAACTATCCTCGAGCTATCACTCCCTGACGGATGGTCAGATCGAACGGGCCAACAAATCTCTAGAAGTGTATTTGCGCCATTACGTCAACTACTATCAGGATAATTGGGTAAAATATCTACCAATGGCCGAGTTTTGTTGCAATAATCATGTTAACACCTCCACCGGTGTTACACCATTCTTTGCCAGCTTTGGGCAACACCCCAGACTAGACTTCCGCCCAGTATCAACTGAATCACTAAACCGAAATCAATCAGAATTCATTAGTCGCATGAAGGAGATCATAAATTATTGTAGGAGCGCCATTACACTCGCTCAAGCTTATCAATCCTCTTGCGCGAATGAAAAATGACTTTCTGCGCCAAGGTATCGTTTCGGCGACAATGTATATATATGTCTCTAAAAAGCTTAGCGTTAGCAAGACCCTCAAAAAAATTAGACCACGCTCGAGCTGGCCCCTGGAAAATTACTTCTACGAAAACCTCGCTAGTAGCAAAATTAGATCTCCCATTTCAACTTAAAATCGATAAAAACTTTCTTGTTAGTCTTCTATGACCTGCATTCGTGGGATGCTTTTCCCAACAACAAACTTCACTTCCTCCAATCGAAATTTCCCCTTCTGGCCACGAAGTTCATGAAGTAGAAGCTATTTCAGATTCCCGCATTCGACGAAAAAGAGTGCAATACGTTGTCCGTTGGATTGGTCAAAACGACACCACATGGGAACTATACGAAAATTTAGAAGGCTGTAAAGAATCTGTCCTTGACTTCTACAACGCTTATCCAAACGCGCCACGCTTGCAGAAGCTCGCGACCCCATAAAGGGAGGGCTGATGTAAGGATTTTGGAAGTCACTAGTTATTCAAATAAAGGTTATCGTATCCGCATCACGATCGTCAGGAGTATCAGTAAATAGTATTTCATACCATGTTCAGTAGATCTCAAGTCCCTAGAAGATTAAAGTATAACTATCGACTTAGTTCCGAGTATTGGAGGGCACGTTTTGTACTTTGTCTTTACTTAAATCTAGCTATAGATATTAAAGCTACCAATAATTAAAATTTTCCTGTGCCTCGTGCATCCTTAGTCTCGTCATTAGCCTCGTCCTCAGCATTAAGTTCAATCTTAGTCACGCTCTTATTCTATATCACACCTGTCGTCATATTCTTAAGTTACCCGCGCCAAACGCCCTCTAACCCTTGTATTTCTACCAGCGTCTCCCGGGCGCCTGACAACATGCAACTTTATTTGATATACATGTTTACCACTTTTGTTTTAAACAACACTCTTGTATGTTAAATTTGCTCCTGGGCGATTCAGGTCGTTACATCCTCAAGGAATTAAGAGGTGAATCAAGGGATTTTAGGGATTTTAGGGATAATCGGGCATTTGAATAAGTAGAGAAGTCACAGAAGAATTAGGAAAAGGGAATCAATTTTTTACACATTTTTTTTATATTCCATGCTCTATAGTAAACAATCTGAGACTTAAACTCATGTAAGAAGAGAGACAGGAAGAAATAAAAGCTCAATCACAGAAACATAGCGACGTGGACTACAAGGATAGCGACGCCGAACAAGACTTTTCAGAAAATGCGTACATCGAGACTTAGGATCTCAAAAATTGAGATACCGATATAGAAGATAGTTCAAGACCGCCACTCACAGTTGAGGATAATTCGTCAAATATTCTTTCATGAGTATAATACAACAGAATTTTCAGAAAAATTACGTTGTGTGTCATGAAACTTTCCAAAATGGCGTAGAAGTAGGGACAGAAACTTTATGTTTATATGAACCATATGTCGGCGCAGGCGGCATAGCTCACACAGCATACGCGGTTAGGCTGAGTACAGTTGGAAATCGTCGTCAGGAAAGGGTAGAATTAGCAGTGAAGAAAGATTTGGGAGAAAGAATAAATCCAGAAATAAGACCAGATCTAATAGACTACCCATATATCCAAATCTTGGATATGTGGGAACTTGATGTCCAAAAAAAGTAACGGAGACGCACTCGAGCTATTAATGTTCATGATAACTGGGTTGGTAGTAGACAAATTT
Source organism: Pleochaeta shiraiana (assembly GCA_019455505.1). NCBI lineage: Eukaryota > Fungi > Ascomycota > Leotiomycetes > Helotiales > Erysiphaceae > Pleochaeta > Pleochaeta shiraiana. The sequence goes on along the minus strand of JAHYSP010008944.1, from coordinate 9,623 downwards.
GGTAATAAATGAGACAAGAAAAGAGGCGAGCAATCGAAGATGTATATTGGAGTTATATAATTGTTGGCAGGGTAGCTATAGTGGGCGATTTTAATGCACATAGCCCAGTATGGAACGCATTCTGACATCGGAGATAACGGGCAGAGATACTCAAAAATCCGACTCATAATTATGACTTAATTATCAACAACGATACCTCAATCGCCACTAGGCCTAAACAGTCAGCTGGAAATTCCGTCATTGATCTTACATTTATGTACCTCACCAAAGCTAGGATATGTTGCTGCATGGACCATCGACGAGGAATACTCCACTCAGTCAGACCATGAATTTCATACCCTCGACCTTGAGAACCTGGATTGCAATACAGGCTCTTTAGAATCTAGCAAAGAAATTACGGGATATTCTGTTAAAAACATAGATCCTACGCAGGAGGTCATCGCGCAACAAGAATAGAAGAATTTTTCATATGGACGTTAAATAATTATATTGAACAGTTCCAAAGAAGATTTTGATATTTAAGTAAGGTGGCTAGCACACCCTGTAACAGAAGTCCCAAACTGAAAATTTAAACCTTTGTGAGTCTGTATGAGATAGAAGAGCTGGTAGACATAAGAGATTAATGAGGCGAGGGCTTAGTTTAAAACACAAAGAAAGCAATTTTAATTTGGAAACATCTCCTTCGAGGACCATGAAAAGCACCAAAGTTAGTACTATCGCAAAATACGACGAGCTAACGATCTCTGCTTTGAGAACTGAATTCAAGGTGACGAGAAACTTATCAAAAGTCCGTCACCGAATGCACTCATCGAGGACTCGCAACAATATCGAGTTACAAAGTTCGAAGAGAACGAGCGGTGCTGGACAGCTTCACGATATACGAAAAGTTGAGAAAATTTAGTGACCGCAGCGCTACAAGACCCGCTAGGACGAATTGCCGTGAGCATCGTAGAAAAAGAGGAGATTACTTAGGAAAATATTTTCCCTGATCCACTGAATGCAGAGGGAGAAACGCTAGCTAAAAATTTAGACTCAAGTAAAGCAACCTGCAGTGAAATTGATCTTTATATAGAGGAAAACCTTAATTCATATGAAGTTTATAATACATTAAACTCAAACCTTTGGGAACAATTTCAAATTGAATTCGAAGACTACACCATCGATTCTTTCAAATCTTCTACTTTGAAATAAATTCAAAACTGGCGTGATTGTTTGCTTAGCAAAGGAGTTGAAGTAGCTAAAAACGATAAAAGTAAAACTATTGCACATGCCATTTACGAATGCCTAAATGAAGATGAACAGCACAGATGGACTGATGACGAAATCATTCAGGCAGTTGATCGTCTCGATGAACCTTTTTTATCCTCGAAAATATACAATCGTTTGAAAACTATTAACGCCTACAAGAGTGACAACAACTGTACTGTCGAGCATAAGTCAAAAATTGAAAGTAAAAATGTTAGGATCTGTGAGTCAGGCCAAGAAAAAATGTGCATGTCATCTGTCTTGTTCTATTTTTTTCTATCACTACCTTTATATCTAAAATGTTTACATACATAAAGTGAACTGCGCATGTTTGAAGATTCCCCAACTACGTTTCTCTCCCTGTAGCATTCTCATATTCTCAAACAGAAATTACAACAGAAGGCTCGGGACTCACCATTGTCTGATAAGTTTCAGAAACGTTAGTATTATCATAACTTGTCGCAAATTATGCTAACATGTCCTTTTTATTTTTTGTTTAATGAAAACTATTTCCAAACAAGTAATTGTTTGACAAAGAATCATAATTCAGTATTCCATTTTAATAAAAAAGCGCCAGACAAATATTCGAAAATTGAATATCATAAACTTAACGACGAATCTCCTCTTACTGAATGTAAATATCCAAATTTAGTTGGCTTTGGAAAAGAAATTGCGAACTTAGCTAAAATCTAGACGGATGAGCAGAAGAATAGTGGCTCAAATGATGGTATTGATTTTAAACTTAGAATTTTTAATGATATTTGTAACCACACCGACATCAAAGAGGAAGCATACTCCAAAGCCTTCCTTACAATTTTAAAAAGACTTGCCCTTTATCTCTACTACTTAATTGAACTCTCAGAAATACCCTTTTCTAAAGCTGTCGACCATTTGTGCAACTATTTCCAAGGACCCAAATTTCAACGCAAGAATTTAAATCAATGGAATAAGTTGACCTTCAAGACAATAATCTCATCGGATGTGGAAAAATCATTAAGTCAATGATTACAACTACTGGCTCAAAATCTTTGAGAGCTACAGCATGGACTAAAGGTTTCGTTTTAAACACCTGGATACTTGCATGAAAAAATCATTAACGCTTTTCAAGGAGTCCTAGCATATAAATAAGCTTTTTCTGATCCTTCAGAGACTCTTGGAGCTTTGATTAACAAACTACAGTCATCAATCTCCGCGTACGAAAAGTAAAAAGAACCTTCCGAAACTTTTTTAACAGATTGACGTTTTCACTGAAGTAATCCACACCGTGTTAGCAATAATCAGCAAAACAACAAGAGATTTCAACCAAAACAATGCTGTTTTGTTTGCCAAAAAATCGACTGTCGATCATGGAATCACTCAGATGAAGAAAAATAGAAATTAAGAGCCAAGTTCAAGGAAATGTTTAAAGATCGCCTAGGATCTCTCCCTTTTAATAACACACTATATTAAGAACGCCTGAGGCAATATATTCTTGACTGTGAGGGTAATGAAAATGAGTGGCATTATACCAATGATGATGATTTTAACAATATTTTTAATTATTTAGTCATAGAACTGGATGATACAGATCCTACAACCGAGTGTAATATGTCTTATACCTATAATAATCAATTTGGTTATATAAGTGGAGAAGATGCAGCCTTACCTGCAACTGAGTTAACTGATAGGTCATGTCAACATGCCTTGGTTGTCTCAAATAACGTACAAAACTTACCATCTGCAAATCATTCATTTATATACAACAATATAGTAAAATTACGTTATACAGAAGTCAAATTTATGGGTGTTCTCACAGATACGGGGGCCTCTAAAAGATCAACTTCTGGGTATAAACAGTTCTGCACTCTACAAAAACTTTGTGGTATAAAAATTGACAAAGTCAGAGGTAATATTAACGTGCAACATGGAATCAGTTCTACTTCATCAATCTGTTCCGTAAAATTTGAAATGCCAATTGGAATTGCAGAATTTCACGTAGTTAAAGTTGACACACTTTTTTTTACTAAGCCTTAAAGATATGGACAATCTAAAAATCTATTTTAATAACCTGAAAAATGTTAATATCACCCCAACAAAAACTGTACCAATTATTCGACGATTCGGACACCCTTTTCTTCGTGGAATACTTCACTATCAACGTTTCTAACAGATTCTTTTGATCGAAATCTTTGCTTTCTAACCAGTACCGAACTTCGACGACTCCATAGACGTTTTGGTCATCCGTTAAATGACAGACTACACAAAATACTTGAACTATCAGGCCATGGTGATGAGACTATGTATGTCCGACACTATAACCGCGTCAAAATACAAGGAGATTCTGACGCGTGACCTGGTACAAACAGTTCATAGATAGGACTTAGGAGACAGATGGATCTTTCAGCATGATGATGTTCCAAATTACACAGCTTAGTTGACCAAAAAATGGTTGGACGAGGCAGATATCCATGTTTTGTCTTGGCCCTCACAATCGTCTGACATGAATCCGATCGAGCATCTCTGAGCAAAAGCTAAAATTCAACGTCAAATTCTCCCTGATCACTCTAAAAATGTCAATGAGCTCTTGACTGAACCTCTCGATGTCTTGGAAACTATTGAATTTGAATTTGTTCAGAAATTAATTTCCACTATGCCAAAGATTTTAGCTGCATTATACAGAGCTAAAAGGGGGAGCAAAAATTACTATAAAATTTCATAATAACTAAGGTTTACACATCACGCAATTACAACTTAAATGATCTTTCATGAGTAATTCTTGTGTTTTTGTGGATATTTTTACTAGTGTAGAAATTGGTCTAAATGATTCGTACACCTGGATACTTTTTTTTACTCTTACCCCGGAAAAAAAACATTTTGTAAAATCTACATGCTCACAAGATTCATGATTAACAATTAGAATTGAATTCCGGTGATTTTTGGAGGTTGTTGAATCCAATTATCAGAAAAAAATTAAATTGTGCGATTCTTATGGCGCGTTACTGTATTTTTGCGAAACCTCAGCGTACCCCATCAGTTACTTACATACATACATATCTTTGAACTCAGAATGAACACCACTGACTTGGAACCAAGGGCATCAGGTCTGCATGCCTCGCTCATCCATCTCATAAAATACTGATATCAAGATTTGGTTCCGGGAAAATGAGGCTTTTACAATAAACCACGAATTTAGTTACGCTAGAAATATTCCACGCTTTTCAGACTTGTGCTATACTGAGTGTTACTTTATAGGGTATCAGGCCATATTTTATTCAAAAATGGTAATCTATAGATTAACTTCTGTTGTATAAGATTTAGTCAGATTTGGATGAAGCCAAGTTGTTAAATCGGGTCGGATGTTATTGTGGTATTCCGTCCGGGGCGTTCTCCCAAGTAGAGTCTGGGTAGCCTGGGCACATACCCCACTTGAGACAGGAGATGGTTGGTTTGAATTCAACAGACCCTTCCAAAATCTCACGGTAGATGTGTACTGGATGATGGAG
>JAHYSP010008939.1:4727-19295 GCA_019455505.1 Pleochaeta shiraiana | reverse complement strand
GGTCGAAGACTCAACACCTGTACGTGGTGTCCCTTGCGAACCTCCAGCTCTTCATATAGAGTCTGCTGAGCCAAGATTGATTCACTCTTAGCACAACAACTTCGACTCGAGTTTGCCACCCTCGTATTCGTTGAAACGATTTCGATTCCTCTTAGACGACACGATAAGAAAGTGAGGTTGGGCAAGAGGAGGATACTAAGGTATAAAATGCTAGAATAAAGATTAGAGAGGTCCTCGTTACATTCAACATGTGCCATCTACGACGAGTAAATAAAAAGCTCTGCCAGCAAATTCCAAGACCCTTCCGTCTTCTTTTTCGACTAAATCCTATTAATCAGCAGTGTTTTCTTTTAGCACGGTAACGTGGAGGGGGAGTAAGGAAAACTAGCTAATGGAGGAAATCACTTTCAAACGAGTAATCAGCGATGGTGTCAAATTTCCTTTGCAGTATCGTGATTTTGTGCTAGCATATCACGAATTACTATTTCTTTTCGATAACTGGTCATTGTGTCACTTTTTACAATTTTCCCGACTTAAGACTTGCCCCGAGGAACAACGAGGAGACTAGAGGTTGTTTAGGGAGAATAATCGATTGGAAAGAGACGGAGGTAGACCTCAAACTACTTGGTCCTTCTCCTGTGCTGACTTAGGTCAGTCGTAGTGGGTTTTTGCTAATTTTTCCGTACAAGATAGTGAACATAGAGGTCCTTCGCGGCTGTTCGGAATGAAATCTGGGAAACATCAAACCCTAATCACCAGGTTAATGCTAGTTTGAGAGAAGACTCTGTAATGTAGATGAAGTAGTATTTTGGTGATAAGAGTTTGTAATTAGTCAAAGTCTCTTGAGGCAGGCCACGATTATTATAAGGACAAGGAGGTCTAAGTGTCACTCATGGTCATAGACTCAGTAGAGACAATAAATGAAGAATCATCATGTAATGAACTGGCTAGAGTGGCTGCCTACGCAGAAGCCCCACCCCTCTTCAAAAAAATAGCGACCTACTAATATATAGTGTTACCGGCTACACCCGATAACGCTGACTAGGTTGTGGACCAGCCCTGGGATAAGTTAGTGAATATGTGGCTTAGATCGTGGCTAAGAGCTGGTATAGAATAGGAGTCATAACTAGCCGGGCTAATTTAGGGGTACGTTAGCACCGGACTCGTCAGCACTATATGTAGTGGTCCTCGAATACAAGCAGATAGTCATAGAAAAGATAGACAGTTTGAGATACAACGTACTAAGTATTAACCGTCCGTTTGCATACTCTTCACACATGAAATTGCAAGTAACTAAGTGAGTGGCCAGCACACTCGCTCGTCTTACGTCCCAATGGAGGCCGAACTAGCTTATATAGTTTAATTAAATTTTAAATAGTACTTACTTAATAAATTGACAGCTATATCATATATTGTTAATCCAGTAACAATACTGGGTAATTATAATTTACGACAGAATGGAGACAGTTACTGTGTATCAACGGTGAGTTATTTTTTTTTTTTTTTTCGTTGGTTTGGAGTCTAAGACTTACAAGGACAAGAGATCATGACTACGTGATTTAGATGAATTGTACACTCACACTTCAACAAAATTTGCGAATACCACTACGAGAAATGAAGTTACTTTCTGTACTTCTCTTTCGTGAATATCTACCAAAGGTGAAAAACCTCAAAAAAAAATAAAAAAATAAAAATAAAAAATAATAATCTTTGGTTGTTCAAATGTACCTCCATCAACGTATACATTTCACTCCCTATGAAGGCAGGGTCTACAGGATTCGAACCAGTAAATCTTCCGTCTCAAGTGGGGCAGGTGTCAGGGCTATCCAGACTCTACTTAGAAGGCCAGCCCGGATGGCATACCATTAAACCATCCGGCCAAAAAAACGATAAATTAGGGACCTGGAAATTTTAGAAAGTCTCTACTGTCGGCTTCAGTACAAGTATGGTTCTAAGTATGTCGGTCCCAAAAAAAATGTACAAAGTTTATTTATAGTTTGTACATAATGCAATCAAAAAGTCTTTGTCCCTGCTCTCATACAAGGTTATATTCAATCGAAATGCTAGGTTAGGCTCAAAAAGGTGGAGGGGGGGATGAATTGGGGGAAGTTTGCTTTGAAACGTCTGAAATTTGTACATCAATTCCATTTCATTTCACTCCTCAATTATTTCCACTATTTTCAAGCCACAAATCTTCATAACATCGAATTTCAACTCGCTTTCACCTACTCAAAAATTTCGGTTTTGACAAAAATGATTATAATTCAGTTTGGTATTAATTCTGACTCTCACTAAAACTCACTGTATCATGTTTGGAAAGATTGATAGTAATTCTCACGAACAATGAGTAGTCATCAAACTCGGTATATTTTAGCTTTTAACAGATTCCTCAATACGATTCAACCTTACAGAGAAATTACTACACCATATTTTTGATCATATGATCGTCAATATTAAAATTACTCTAATTATTTCAATATCTTCATCCAGATTACAAATTAAGATACTTATTTAAAATGAGAAGAAAAAATTGGCCGACAGAACTCCATGATAAAATAATATTCCTTGAAGACTTTTTTACAACCTCAGACCTCTTTACAATAGTAGTAATCCTTGGTTACAAACAGACTTGTTAGTAAATAATAATCGGATAACATCCTGACTGTTATATGCTATGTTCAGGGTGTCATTTAAAACTCACCTCAGTCCAAGTCGATGAGTTGGAAGAGTATACCCGTTCCTCGAGGAACGCGGCAAATGTCATCTTGAACTTTCAATTCACTTCCATTATCTTTGGAGTGTAGGCGAATTCGCCATTAGAAGTGCCCTAAGATAAAAGAGTTATGAGCGATGCCTTTCACGGAGCTGCCCGCCACTCTCTGGGGATCATCGGATAGCACGAAAAGTATGCACTGATCAATGACTCATTTCGCAAGACCACTGAGCAAAAGCTCTCTGGACGAGACTTGGGTCAACTATAGACGGGTAATATCTGGTTATGCTACTAGAAAGGTCAGTCTCATCTAATTTATAATTATGTAAAACCCAAATACTAATACCTTTCAAAGATCTATGAAGGTTACGAGAATACTTGTGTCATGGTCCGATACAGGAAAAATAGTTCTTGGATATTTTCTGGATAGCTTCCCAGGCATCAGGAGAGGTCCTCAAGTTTTCTGGGAAGCTGAACTGAGGACTATGACACCCGAAGGGTACCGGGAGCATATCCTCTCGAAGATAGCGGATTGGATACGGTCAGAATCATAAGAAAATGGTCGTGTATATACCTTTATGCAAGACAAATCTTGGGTTCACTCAGGATGTCTTGCAAGTTAATTTTTCTGTGCTCACGGGAACGAACAAATTTCTAGACCTGCTAATTCTCCTGACTTAACTCCAATCTAGAATGTATGAGATATGACTAAAACCTACATGCAGGAATGATACCTGGAGTTTGGGCGGAGGAGAAAACGGTTCAGAGTTGAGATTCGACCCATTATGCTAGAGGCATGGCACCACTGTACTACAGAGGATAAGCTTTTGCCACTGATTACGAGTATGAAAAAGAGATATGAAGAGGTGATGAGAGTTGAAAGGGGCCCATTCCTTGATGGATAGAAATTTGTATGAAAAGTGTCTAAATAAAAATAGGAATATGATATATGAACCAGATCTTTAGGAATAAACTAGACGATTAGTTCTGTAATGTAGAGTGCAATGAAGGGTGGCTTCGGGTCGGATGGTATTGTGGTATACCGTCCAGGCCGTTCTCCCAAGTAGAGTCTGGGTAGTCTGGGCACCTACCCCACTTGAGACATGAGATGGTTGGTTCGAATCCAACAGACCCTTCCACAATCTCGCGGTGGATATACACAGGATGATAGAGGTATGTCTGGTTAATCCAGGGTTTGTAATTTCCTTGGATGGGTGTTCACGGATGAGGGGAGACTGATGGTGAAGAAAAAGCGAACATACTTCGTAGTGGCATCTACAAATGGAAACTGAGGCATAAGTGTACCTACTGTCAAGTTGAATCATTCCATGTACACAAACATTGCTAATGTGTCATAGCCTTGAGGCTGCATACACATTAAAATGATTTAAAATAAAAAAATAAAAATAACAAAATAACAAAAAAATCCCCTGGTTTTTATAGGATGGTTCCAGGAGCCCCGAACTCCCTATTCTGGTAACTATTTCATGTACACTCCATTAGTTTTTAAAGTCTGTCTCTGATCACATACAAAATCTCTAAGAGACTAGGGACAATCTTAATCCGTGTGAATAGGAATGAGAATACATGTAATTAATTCATTTTAGACTAAAAATACTAATTATTACAGTCTACCGTGGGTAAGTTAGTTGCTTTGATAGGTGTAGTTAACACGTGTGAGAGCGCCTAACCTACCCCTGGGGATACTACGTCGTATTTCGAAATTCGATGTTACGGAATTAAATGGAGTCCTTTCTCGTCTAATATGACGAATCAGACGTGGTTTCCATTGAAATTACTCCGGCTCAGCCATATACTTCATTTCCATGTTTTTATAGGTAGGAAGGAGTTTTTTGATGACCTCGATACATGTGGGGTTATTTCTGGTCAACCTTTAGCGTCAAAACAATTATTTCTTGATAGCATTGGGTAATAAATCTCACTAGCAACTTATCAAAACGGGGGTTTTTGGTGACCAAAAGTCTTGGCGCCCCAGCTTTTATCTCAAAAAATTTTCTTCTGTTATTACTGGACTAGCACTGAATAGGAATTTTCCGATGATTTTAGAGCATTTAATTTTTACTTTTATCCTTAGTTAAGCGAATACGATTACTAACTTTTGTTCTAGAAACACAAAAATCAAATAGATAATACCCTATCGGATCACCATTTGCATCTATAACTGCCTGAAATCTTGCTGACATGCTCCGAATCAGGATTCGAAACTGATCCGGTGTTGTAGACTCCCAAGCCTCCTCAACAATCTCACAGACCTATAACCAACTACGCTGTCTCCCTATTCCAAGCTCTGAATATCTAGCTTGTATGTATGATTTCATCATGCAAAATACAGCCTCTATCGGATTTAAATCCGGAGAGAAAGCTGGCCAAGATATCTGTTCAATTTCATGAGAGCGGAGGTATGCTAACGAAAAGGTGGCTTTGTGTGGGGGTGCGTTATCTTGCATGAACCTAATAAGGCGACTATCAGATCCAGGATTTCTCCTAATCTAATCCCCAACTCAGAGAATTATGTGCTTGGTGTAGCTTTCGGCCATTATCTTTCTCCATTGTATTCCTCAGAAAAGATAGAATCCTTTTTGCCATGCAGAAAAAGAGCCCCAAAACATCCACGAATTAATTTGAATTGATTTTCTGTCAAACAATTAACGTCATATTCTTCACTTATCTTTAATACAGGTCAGTCAATGATTTTACAACAATAAATTTACGAGGCTGATCTTCCAAGTGATGTATTGGGGTGTGATCCTCCTATCATTCATTGAAGTTTCATCGCTCCAAAGGATGAGCGACCAATCTTCTTGGGTTAAGTGGAGATGAGCTTCAGTTCATGCCTACGGATACGCTTATTTTCCTCCGATAGTGGAGGCTTGTTTCTGGAAAGGCACAGTGAATATACCCTCTTGGTGAGAGCGTTCCTAATGGATTTTTCACTCACATTCCAATCGGGAAAGTTTGAGGCAGGTTCGAGGTACGACATTTGTCTCATCTCACAAGAACATACAAAATCTTCCAGCTCATCTACTAGCTTAGAATTGAGTTTTGATGAAGCGATTTTTTATTTTTGGAGAGACATGGCCGCAACGTATAGTATATTTTATTTGCGCTAAAGTTATTCCATGAAACTCTGCGATAAATTTTGAATTGTTACCAGCTTGATGAAATGGAGAAATCTGAACCTTATAGAATCGATTTTTGTTCCTCAAGTTTGTGCAATACGTATTTATAGCTTCTGATCTCGCGTGAGGTTGCGGGATCATTGAGGCATTGATGGGGTATTTATGGATAGAGGATTTCATCCTGTAGAGAAGATCAGTATTCGGAGAAAAGTTAATCTCTTAACCTACTTGAATGAATTTAGTGCAATGATCATTTTGTGATTATACGGATAGGATAGATAATTTGATTGCGTTAACTAGATCGGGGAGGGATAGTACTAATGAAGTGCAAATTTTAGTTACGCTGAAAAATTCGTTGCCAAGCTGAGGGGATAGTTTGGAGCACAAAGTTACTTGACCGGCCTAAAATATTATGTCAGCATAATTTTTTCAAAAAATCGACAGGGGGAGGCCGTGAGATCAGCATTCACAAGGATATACTCTTAATCCCTCAGCCGGAATAGAATGTTTGATTCGCTTAATTAGCCGAAAACACCCACCCATACATGTAAACGTACAGGGAATCATGGGTAGCCTAGGCACCTAACTGCCCGTATATCCTGGCAATGAGAGTGCTCTACTTATCCCTGGGGGTTGTAATTACAGGTTTCATTCACATTACGAGACCTATCCCGAATCACAGTAAGCCCCTACAGCTGCGAAGCACAACTCCCGAATCACACTTATGAAAGATGTATTGAATAATCTTATGGAAGGATAGAAGATATATTGAATAAACTTATGGAAGTCACATATTAAGATTTCAAGAAAAAAAAAAACTTATCCATTTCAAGCATAAAATTTAATTGTGTACGGTTGAGTAAAATATCTGGATACTCACGCAATCTCTAAGATTTGTTATCTATGTGTGCCGCAACCCTACTGCTGCAGTTAGAAACCCTAGGGGAAGGGGAGGGTAAATGAAGGCACCTTCGGAATGTCTTTGAACATATTAACGTTGGGTTCTATTTGGTTTTTTGAACTTTAAATCACTTCAATAGTTCAGCCAATTAAATCAATTTTTTTCCCCTTTAAAACTTCTTATATCAATATATAGCTCATCTTTTTTTAATTTCATTTATCTTCCTTCAGATTTTGAGAATTTACTTATAAGGTTGATGAACTATGTTTTAGTGAGCTATATGTAACAAGTTCAGCGCCGTTAAAGTATGACTGTGGAACAGACTTTAAGCTTAACTATATGCCTAGGTTTTTAAATTTTTCTAATATTTTAGGCCTACAGCCCCTCCGGAATAGATGGTTAAATTGGTATCCGCGAGTACTAGCAGAGGTGAAGTTCACAATCTATCTTGAAGAGGCTTTAGGAGGCAGGTTAGTTCCCGAATTAATGAGTCTGAACTTGAATTGATTACAGCTCCAGACCGTTAATAAAAAGGACATGTATCGTCCAGAAACGCTCCAACCACCTAGCCTAACTCGTGTGGAAAAGCCTTAAATATCAACTTTGTTATCAGAAAAGAGAGAGCGTTATCTACTGAGAGTTCGCGTTGTCAATATATTTTAGACCCATGATACTTAACCTTGACTATAAAGAAAAGAGCAAAGTCTAATAACCGAGAGATCTGTGACGAAAGTGCTGGAAAATAAAGGATAGCTAATTGGTTAAGATTTCAAGTTCACATGAACTTGACACCAAATTTAGTTATCTCCACCTAGATTTAGAAACCGATAGCAATGACGTATTATTCAACTAACTGGGGGCGGATTTGGTGCTCAGACACAAGTCTTGGGTATTCTGATCGTTGAAAACAAATTTCAATCAATGTCGATGCTCAGTGGCAGTTAGAGCCAGCTTTATTTTATCAACAGTCATCCGTTAGTATGAGAACATTCCACGTAAACAAAATCCTTACATGTCATATATTTCACAACATAATCATCTACACACTCATTATCTACTCAGACAGTCCAGAACAAGTGTATTATTCCTTGAGATTAACTGCTCAAGTGCCCTTGCATCGTTTGATTTTTTTCAATATTGGAGTGGATTTTATTGGCAGATATTGAATTCAGCAATTGACTATCTATCGCAGTCGGGAGTGCACACAGTAAGAGTTAGACAATGTTGGTTGCGCAATCATACGAATTCGTCGTGACCATGTCGCGCAATGCCATACCAAAATGGTTATCTCGGAAAATTTAACGCCATAGAAACTGCTGGGAGCCTCAATTATGAAAAAAATCAAAGTTCTTGAGTGAGGTGGATAATTTGATTTTGGAGTACATCGTAAATTTTAAACACAAAGATAGTTTTTAAAGTTTGAACACATACAATTGGAATTTGGAATGACTATGGTGTGGGTAAGATTAAGTTTTTTTATATGAGGGGGGAAGTTTAGAGAAACTAATATTTTCGGGCCAAAGATACAGCCGGGGTGATTAGTAAGCAAATTATTTATGAACGAATATTTGTATTGTGAAGTAAGAATAGTATACTATATCTGAAGTGACTTCATCTAGAGTTTAAGCAAATACTCACTACATTTGAGCCTAATATTACCCAAGATTCTCTAAATTTGAAATGCCGGTGATTGATTGGCCAGAGCAGGAAAGATCTTCAGTCAAATCCCGAACATTATTTATTTGTTTAATTAATTATTTATCTATTGCAAGAAATGTATTCTTAAAGAGCGAGCACGCAATTTAAGACGGAGCTCACATTAGACCCACTCAATTCCCCTAGCTTGATTTCACCTGCAACTAAATATTGTGCATACATGTACCATTAAAAACCCGTTGGATGGGTAAGATTTCACCTGCATCTATAATTACAAGGGCCTACTGTGGGCGGGCAACTTTTCTAACTTAGCCCTATTCCTGATATGATCTGCACGCAAATATCGAGAATTTGTATGACAAAATTTGCCAATTTCCCCATAATCGTTTTCTATTGCACTCTTAAGCGAACTCACATACAGTAAGATAACTTGTACCCTGACGGTGTAAATATCAAGAATACATGGAAAGGCTTTTCATCATCTATGGCGTCTCTTTCCATACCCAGAAAAATCTGATTCCCCCTTTTGGAAAGATGTGTACCCAGACCAAATCTCCTAGAAACGCCGTAACAAGTATTCTCTCGAAATGACAACTGAATCCTCAGAGGACAATCTGAAGAATCTGAATTCTGAGATGGAGGACCAAAGAGACCACGTGGAAAACAAAGACATACATATACTTAAAAAAGATATCATCGAAATGTCGCAAACCTTAACATCGACTGAAAATGACATTAACCAGCTTGTCGCCCAGTACCCCATGGTGAATTTTTCCGATCAGCACTATGATCCCCCCAATTCCAAAATTAAGATCAGAATGGTTCCCCCCAAAGACCCAAATTCGAAGTATTGTTACAGACACCGGCCCGACTCTATGTGTAGGAGAACAGCCGATGAACCTACAATGGAAATCCTCCAGAGGGTCGGTAATTCTAGACAATTGTGTACAGATTAGTGACTAATTTATTTTTAGAAATTGGAACTTCTACAACGGAGCGACCAAGATTCGATTGTACGTGTCTGGTCCCTTTTTTCAGCGGCGCCAGCAAAGCATAGAAATCTCATGCTCCAGGGAATTTTGGCCCAGTGCTGCTTTCCCCAACTATCCTACCTCTCTACAACTGTTCGAGATCTAATTCGAATCGACTTTATTACCGCTCTTCCATGTGAGATTTCTTTGAAAATACTTTGCTTTCTTGATACAGCATCTCTTTGCAAATCAGCCCAAGTCAGTAGAAAATGGAGAAGATTAGCAGACGATGATGTTGTATGGCATAGGATGTGCGAACAACATATCGATCGAAAATGTAATCAATGTGGGTGGGGCTTGCCATTGCTCGAACAGAGGAAATTAAGAGACTGGAAGCGCCAACACAATATGCGTACGATGGATGAAGGATCAAACCAAAGGCTTTCAATATTATCTCCAGCTCGTGAAGAAGAACAGAAACAAGAACAAGAACGAGAATCAGAACAGGAATCAGAACAAGAATCAGAACAAGAACCAGGATTAGAAAAAAGAAAAGATATTGATGAAAAAGAATTGGGAGCTGAAGGAGAAGAAGAAGAAGAAGAAGAAAAGACTGGCATAATAGAAAGTCTCTCAAGTAATTCAAATAAAAGGAGTGTTGTCAGACCGACCTCTGGTGAATTCACTTCTGAAAGTAAAAGAATAAAACGGCCACGGACTCATTTAACGATGCCTAAATTCCGGCCATGGAAGGATGTCTACAAAGACCGATTCCAAGTTGGATCTAATTGGAAACACGGACGATGCTCAACTAAAATATTTAAGGGTCATTCAGATGGTGTTATGTGCTTGCAGCTTGAGGACAATATTCTTGCTTCTGGCTCCTATGATTTAACCATTAAGATTTGGAATGTCGATACCGGAGAATGTATACGTACTCTTCGAGGTCATACCTCTGGGATCCGAGCCCTTCAATTTGACAGTCAAAAGTTAATTAGCGGAAGCCTCGATACTACTATTCGTGTATGGAACTGGAAAACCGGAGAATGTATTAATGTTGTTGCAGCTCATACAGAAGGTGTCATCGCATTAAATTTCGTCGATAATATTCTAGCATCTGGCTCGATGGACATGACCATTAAGATTTGGAATTTTGAAGATAAGTCTGTTTTTATACTTCAAGGTCATACTGATGGGGTTAATGCCGTCCGAGTTGATGCTGCTTCGCGAACATTATTCTCTGCTTCTGATGACCGTACTGTACGTCTATGGGATTTAGATACTCGTCAAACAATTCAAATTTTTGAAGGCCATGTTGGACAGGTGCAACAAGTCATCCTTCTTTCAGCTGAACATAATTTCCATGATGTCGACGCAGCAAATATTGATAATGACCACAGCCCTTGTAGTACACCAGAATCTAACTCTAACGGATCTAACCCACTAGCAACATGGCACGAATTTTGGCCAACTACACGTCCAAAGCCTCCCCAGTACATACTTACCGGAGCACTTGATTCAACAGTTCGCCTATGGGATACAATGACTGGCCGCTGTCTCAAAACACTTTTTGGACATGTAGAGGGAATATGGGCACTTGCCGGTGATGCTCTTCGAGTAGTCACGGGTGCTGAAGATAAGATGGTTAAAGTTTGGGATGTACGAACTGGAAAATGCGAGAAGACTTTTTCGGGTTATACAAGTCCTGTCACGTGTATTGGACTTAGTGATAGCAGGATGTGCACGGGCAGCGAAGATAGTGAAGTTCGACTGTATAGCTTCAAGCAAGAAGAGGTTTCAGCTGCAAATAAAATTGTAGATTCGGTTGTGTTGTGAAATATCACGAGCTGGCAATTGCCCACAATATGTGACAAGAGTTAAATTACTTATTAGATGATTTAAACAGTAATTATTGGTGGTTGGTTGGGGCTGGAGAAATGATGTTATAATGATACCTGGCGCAAATCAGTTTTTGGGACAGGGTTGACCTAGTGGCGTATTTATTGAGTGTATTTATGAAAGTATTCTTGGAAACATTCCGAGTTACTAAAAAAATGAGATAAAAACCTCATCAGAGATTTACCATCATATTACATATTGAAATTTGCGAACTGAATTTCTGCACTTCATGCGAAATATGACCTTTAAATCCGCATACGGATTTGCCTTGCCTGATTTATCAACGACATATAAATATAATCCAGAAAACTGTAGCGGACGCTAAGGCTAAAGTGCTAAATTCTCTAAAATGTCAACTGAATAGGTTCAGAAGTTATTCAAAAGTATACCAAAAATCTTCAGAAAATGATTCTAAATCAGAAGAAGTTATTGTTTGATTGAATAATCAATAAGAACTGAGGAGGTTCGCTAACTCATGTTCAAGCTCATGAAAGGACTCTCGATTTCTCAATGGCTAACGAACATTAAAAACTACTCGACAAACAATAGATTTCCAACTTTAGTCAAACATGATCGCCGATTGAATTCTGCCATTGGTAGAAAGAAATAGTGAGGTATCACCTCTGTAGTTAGGTGTCGTTAAAGAATAATAGTGACAAAAAAAAATCATAAAAATACTACATATAAACACAAACTCTAGACTTTTAAAGGCATGTGGTTATTTCAAAATAAAAAAAGGGTCTTGATTGTTTGACTGATTGATATATTGATATATTGATGCAAAACCTCAAAATTTGAGGAACCAGAAATCAGTAAAATTCATGTCAATACGATTATCTTTGAAAAGTGGAATCTTCTTAACGAGCCTTAGAAATTTTTTTTTTATTAGCTCGCCACCTTACTATACTACACGTACCGGTCGGATGGTGTTGTGGTATAACGTCCGGGCCGTTCTCCCAAGTAGAGTCTGGGTAGTCTGGGCACCTACCCCACTTGAGACATGAAATGATTGGTTCGAATCCAAAAGACCCTTCCACAATCTCGCGGTGGATGTGTACAGAATGATGGAGGTATGTCTGGTTAATCCAGGGTTTTTAATTTCCTTGGATGGGTGTTCACGGATGAGGGGAGACTGATGGTGAAGAAAAAGTGAACATACTTCGTAGTGGCATCTACAAATGGAAACTGAGGCATAAGTGTACCTACTGTCAAGTTGAATCATTCCATGTACACAAACATTGCTAATGTGTCATAGCCTTGAGGCTGCATACAAATTAAATGATTTTTTTTTAAAAAAAAAATACTTCATGTACTACATACATTATACAAGAATTTCAACACTTTAACTCCAATTTATTAAAGACTTATGTAATCGGAAGTTTCTACAGTATTCTGTTGAGAAAAGTATAGAAAATTTGTATTTGAGATCAAGAGATATTAGCTCGAATTTTATTTTTATGTCTAAGTGGTCGCAGAAAATGACTGTATGATATACAGACAGGCAGGCAATCAAGAATCGCTCGGTAAACGAATCGATACGAAAACGTATATAATTAATCAGTATACATATAGGTATTGAATTAGACTATGAATCGCATCATTAATTAATTTTAATTAAGTAAAAATATTATTATAAGTTTTTTAACATCATTCTACCGAATAAGGTATATAGATAGATTGATGAGATATTGTACGTGTATTGTGAGTAATTTTGACCGGTTGGAACTTGATTTGCGACCCAAGTAAGCTTAAGGTGCACCTCCTCCAAAGTCTGAAAAGAGCCTTCACTCTGTCTATGTTTTGAAGAGACGGAATTTGTTATTTAGTCAAGACCGTAGGAGTTCCGTAAATAATAATAAAATTTTATGCGAGGAAATATAAGTTTTAACAGCAAATTAGTATACGAAAAGCATTCACGATTGTGATTCCAGTATAATATATTTATTAAAGTTCGAATTCTCACAACGGGCGGTTAGATCAGTGGTAGTATCGCTCGCTTTGCATGCGAGAGGTCGTGGGTTCAATCCCCACACCGTCCACTTTTTTAATTTCTTTTGCCAATTTGTTAAAATTTCAAGAAATTATTAGATGATCGGGCAAATGAGTGACCGACGACGGTTGAAAATATGATATCGCTTATCAAATAGATCAATCTGGTTCCAATTAAACTAAATCAAGAAGACGACAATTACAACCCTTCCAGGAGAGGGAAGAGCGACAACTGAACACATATAAGCGGTGCCTCCAATGAACTAAAGAGTGAAACATTCTCTCATTGCGAAGAATAAGTTTATCAATCATGGGTGGAAAATTTTTTAATGAGTGAGCCTATTATTTGAAAGGGAAAAGTGAAGGATTTTTGATCGGAAACCTGGACTCAAGTGATATTATGGCTAGGAAAATCTATATCAGATGTAAAGTTCAAACTTGAACACGCTACCCTTTTGGTGAAAGCTCACCAAGTTTTTTGTAAATATACAAATCAAAATTTAAAGCCTATCGAATATATCACCGAATTTTCTCTGCCTGCGGCCCGTCTCACTTCCCTCGGAAAATTTACCGAGTAATATCCTCTTTAACATCTCATGAAACCTCCACCAAATTTAAACACATCTCAATCTACTTTTTGTCACTATGCAATGTCGTAAAGGCTTGGGCAGTAGCTCGGCCTAACTTTTGACTCAACCTCAGTTTTGACACCACCGACTCTTACTTTCGACAAATCCACTGGAACATATGATCGATTTATCACTTAAACGCCAACAAAAGATCTCGATGAAAGCTAGGGTAGTAGTGCCCTGGTCTTGAGCCCTTGACATGGATTCTGGGCAGAAAGAAAGAAACGGAGTAAGGGTCGGTTGATGGAGGGAAAATTTGGCAGACGGGACTACAAATATCACAATTTAGAACCCAAGGTAAAGAAAAGCTGAGAGGGCGAGAGCTCTCAATGAGCAATGCGACCCCCCTAGAAAACAGAGGTAAATACTGGACTTTAATATAGTAGTGATTAGAGGAAAAGGTTGTGCAGCTTTGTGATGTATAATCTTAACCGCTGGATGCGTGAGGGTGAAGAAAATTTTGCCATGGATGACTACATGGCAGAGTAATGGGTTTTGAGAAATGCCTTGTACATTCATTTTGTCAGACCTGGGGATATCGAGCTAGGCTATTACTCAAGGCAGGAGGCAAGAAGTCGATGGCGACATAGGGAAGAGAAAGGAAACAAAGGAGTCGATAACTAGGTGACGACAGCAAAGACAAAGACAAAGAATAGTTCGTAATAACTGA